>NKCI01000391.1:0-19694 GCA_003946985.1 Fusarium duplospermum
TAAAGCTTAAGGCTTTAATATAGCGATCCCCTAGCGAGAAGGTAATAACCCGCGGCTAAAGGCTAGGGGTTATAGGACTTATTACGTGGCGGCTAGGCTATTATATTATAAAAATAAAAAAAAATATTTATAGAAATTAAAAAGTAATATAAAAATAATACTTTTATATTAAAAAAGTATATTAAATTAAGCCCTATATAATAGCCCTAAGGGTAATTATATTATTTTAATAACTATTTAAAAGAACTATAGCTATTTAGTAAATATTTAATAATATTAAAAGGCTAGCCTTAAATAAAAAAACTATATTATAACCTTAAAATAAAAAGATAAATTATCTTAAAATAAAAAAAAAAGTAATAAATATAGATTAAAGGATAACCTGACTTTCTAATATATAGAAGGTAACTGCCTGAAACGGGAAGAGCTTAGAACTTTTTTTTATATCTGTTTTAAGGGTAAGCTCTCTCTTTAATCTCGTCTCTACAACTGATGCCGACCTGACGTCTAAGGTCTTTAGCTCTGCCGCCTGACATGAGTCGTCATAAGGTACAACTACTGCGACAACCGAACTCAGACGACCGCTTTAGAATTGTCGAGACCTTTGAGTCAAACACCCTACCACCAAGAAAGAATTCAAAGGTGGTTAACTTTAACCTTCGCTCCGCTGTCCATATTCCGTTGTATGCCGACCCGGTGGGCGGCAGCACGGCAACTCGATCACTGGAGATCATAATCCAAGTGAAAGAGAAAGAGCTATCGCACCACTGCGTCTTCCTTTGTTTACAAGATGTTTTGACATTCCAGGCGGCTATAACAGTCTTCAAGGTTGTGGATGGCTACATGGAGTGAGTCTTCTCTTTTCTATTGCCTGGGTGCTCAAAAACATGGATACCTCCAGTAGCTAATTCGCCTAGATCTCGTGCAATAGCAAAGTTTATCGTACATGGGAAAGAACCCCCCGAGGACGTAACTATACAGCTGTGGATACCGAGAGGGTGGACCGATCCCGATGACTCGGTGACGAATACACCAACCGACAGCCCGATCGGTCGGAACTCTTGCTACGGAGCGTCTACGCCGTCGCTTGTGGATAGGGGTCGGGAATGGAATCGCTACCCCGTACGAGAGAGATCGCAGACTATGCCCATCCCTCGCGTTGGAACCTCTCCTCCGACGAATGGTTCACCTAACACGACCCCCTATTCCCCCACAGGGACAACTATGACCACGCCAGAGCATCAAAGCCGCTCATATAGCATTTCTTCATATCGGTCCACCACCACAAACTCCTCTGTTATGGGCCACAGCAGCCTAGGCTCTGAACACAATATCACCGTTAGGCTAGAGGGTAGTAGCATTAGCACGGGCTACGGCACAATCCATCAACCTCCTCGCAACCCACTTCTGGTGTTGTTCACTAGGTCTAAAGACTCTGAGTCCAAGCGGTCCATCGTGGCCATCACTCTCGACAAGTGGACGAAGCCTCAAATGCATCGATGCAAGTGTCTGCAGTCACCAGAATGTCCTATCTCGGCTCTAAAGAGCAGCCGCGAGCTGATAGACGCACGGAAGTTCGAGGGCGACAAGTGGGATCTTTTACGGCTCGCGGCGTCACGAGGTGGCGAGCAGCGTCGCTGGGAGAGACTTATTCGCGTCAGTATCTGGTTTCCCGCCCCGGATCTGCGGAAGAAGTTTGGTGGCGGACCTTGTCAGTGTTCCGAGGAGACAGAGGGCGAGCTCAAGGCTTGCCACCTTCAGGGGCACCAGGGTCTCTTGGGGGTGGTGAAGGATTTCCACCGGAGGCTACTGATACAATATTACAATCAGACTAACAACCTGGTGGACGTGGTGAATCACCCCCCTCATGGGTGATCCAGTTTGGGTGGACTTGTTAGATTGGGATGGCGCTTAGGGAACTGTCGTGGTATGAAACGGTCAAATGGATGATGGTTTTTTATGCTCGGAGAACTGGTGAATGCCTGGTTTATAGCCCCTTATAGATGTAAGGTACCGCGAAGACCTAGACTGAAACAAGACTTCCAGCCAAGTAACAGACCATATTCAAGTCTAGGCCTGCTGAGGGGAACTAATGAATAACCGAGCTGGCGAGCAAAGATGCCATAAAAGCGGCCACTGGTGTTAACTGTGTGACGGACCAACAGCTGTCGCGTAGACCTTTGAACCCGTACCCTTGCCAGAGTCTGTATCATCTGAAACCTCTTCATTCTGGACTGGAGTATTCCCTCTCGTTTCTTCCTCGTCTCTCGTTCCAATCTTGTTCCTCGCCCTAGTGGGTTCAATATTAGCATCAAAACTCTAGAAGGCTAGCCAGGGAGGAGATATCCATACTCTTTGCGCTTGATGTACTGATTCAGAACGTGAGTCGAAGCAATAAGCGCCAACGCACAGCCGAGACAGAACGAAAATCCCTTCGGATATCGCGGTGCTTCAACAGTCGGGAACGTAAGCAGTGGAGTCCACGCCGTCGAGGACTGCGCAATGATCGTGATCAAGACAAGCGTAAAAGACCGTTCTTCCGGAGAGTCGCGCAACAAGGTGTTGACCCATCCATGGAACACGCTGGATAAAGCGCTAGACCAGTACATGGTTGCAAATGCAAACCATTTCGCAGCTTCAGGGACGTTCCAGACGACCAATATGGTTAAACCGATGGCGTTGATCGTCGAGGCCATGGTCATTGCCCAGGCTGGTCCGAGGATGAGATCCGAAGCGAAGCAGGCGATGAGGTTATAAAGAATACCCAAAGCTGGCGCGATAGTACCTAGCTCATTAACCTTGGCCGGACTGTACTTGTTCAGACTCTTGATCCACAGGAGAAAACTTCCTGTACTCTTATGGATTCCGGCATTCCAGAAGACGACGTCGACAAGAATAACAGTCCAAAACTGCGGACTCAAAAAGATCTTCTTCAAATGTCCAACCTTGAAAGTCCCATGAGTGACATGGCCATTGCTCACAAGTCGTCGCTTCGCAATCTCAATATCCTTGTTGTTGAGAATCCACCGGTTTGGCTGGTCGATGGTGCCAGGGAGGAGAAAGTAGCCGATTATGCCGATGGGAAAGGTAATCAGGGCGCAGATGATGTACATCCATCGCCAGCCGGCCAAACCATTGACGCCTTCGAGGCCATGGGAGGCTCCGGATGCGACTAGGCCGGCGGTCAGGGTGCCGAGGTTGAGGCCTACGTAGAAGAGGCCGCCGCGTCGTGCGATTTCGTGGCCGCGATACCAAGAACCTAGTGGCGGGTCAGTACGTAGGACCTAGCTGAAATTCCGATGAGACAACCTACCGAACACGTAGTGCATGGCCGGGAAGAACGCGGCCTGTTGATGATCTTATCAGCACCCCAAACGATACCTTAATCGCGAGAGTCATACCTCAAAGAAGCCAACCATGAATCTATAAGCAGCAGCCTCGGCAAACGAGTGTGTCCGATACTGCAGGAGCGTAAAGACTCCCCACATGATATCCATGAATGGAATGGTCCAATACATGGGGATGTAGGTGAACAGGAACATGAACGGCAGCATGCCTACGACTGCTCCCACGGTGTACATGGTCTGCAGTTGCACCAGCTCGTTTCCGTAGAAATTCAGGTCCTCCTTCATTCCGGCGACGTATGCATTGTCTGCCAAGATTAGCTGCAGTTCAAAACTCGAAGCCTATGGCGGTGGGATGCATACTCAGGTTTGCTTGGTCAATATACTTTACCCAGTAGGCCAGAATAGCATAGGGCACCACGATCAGATCGAGCTTGATGAGAAACTTTCTCTCCTCAGGCGTGTCATCATCGGCATACCACTGAATCTTCCACCACTTCTTCCTAGGTACCGTAGAGTCCAACATCTTGACAGCAGGACAGTCCTAGTCGGGTCAGTATCCCAAGGAAGATGAAGCCAACTCAAGAGCAAGTAGGCCAGTCGGTATAATAGTACCCCGAAACGGCCGATATCGCTTTATATCTCAACGTTCCCATCTTTCAAGCACGTCAACACCCTTTAACCTCCCGCCATCTCTAACCAGGGTTTTTCCGCGGCGATGAAACGGTAGACAAGGGAGTTGACTCTTCCCCGGCGAGATAGTGGAACTAGAGCCATCGGCGTCGTGCCGACAGCGGGGAAAAGATCGAAATAGGAGATTTTTAGAAGCACGTAATTAATCCCAGCAATGGTGGATCGTCGTTATTGGGTAAGGAGGAAGTGGGAGAGTTGACAGGTTCCCTACTCTCGGTGAATAGAATCAGACCCTGAAGATAAAAAGGACGGATAATAACGCTTTGGTATCTATATGGTCATATCCATGATAAAGCCGTCGGGGTGGTGGTATCGGCATTCAGTTTTGCGGCCGTAGTTGTTCGCACGACAGGTATGGGGCCTCTCGCGTCATCCAGATATAGCCCGATTCTGACTATTAGGGAAATTTTTTATCTAGGAGTCCGATCTGTGCTTGTAATAATCATTGACGATCATGGTACTGGTCATCTTTGCACTCGGATGTTTGTTTCCAGAAGAAACTCTCGGGATCCTTCTGAGGGTCTTATACAGCGGAAGGCAAAGTGGTTGGAATTCCACTCGTGACGTCAAGTGGAGTCTCTGGGTGTCATTGATGGTTCACTCACAAGGAAGCCTGTCAACGATGCTCCTCAGACTGGGTATGTGATAGATCCCAACGTTCCTAAGGATCTAAGCATAATAAACAAACATCGACGCTAAAGTGTCACATATAAGCCACTCGTTAAGCATAAAATCACGTTTGCATGAACCGTTGTCAGGAACCGGATGATGCCGTCTAGAGTGTAGGGTATGTTTTAATGGAACTGTGCTCCGAATCATGGACCACTTTCTAAGCCTAAATTCAGATGATATGACCTGCTACGTGCTCTAATACTGTAAATGATATTTGATCTAGAAGAGCGAAGGATTCAGGGCTTAGCTATAGCATATGTGCTCTTCGGTCGGGCGGTGGAAGTTCACGGCTGGAAAGAGAGGTGAGAGGACATGACACGGAAGATAAAGGTGGGAGATAATTATGTGCATCTTCGCTTATTTTATTCCACTAATAAGAAGGAAGAAAAACAAACAAACAAACTCACTTGAGCATATCTGGTCTATCGCCAGTCGCTTCTTATACCCAGCGAGTCCTGTTCGATGACAACATTGTTCCTTGTGCCAAGAGAATAGCCCCAAGCTCGTGCCGCCGTGAGACAGGGCGCCAGTTCATCAACCAATCACTCAGTTTCGCCAAGATAAAAACCGCTACAGTGCAATAGGCCATTCGATGAACACAAGGTGGGTAAGGATTAAGATGTTCTCACATTTCACTAAATCATCAATTTGCCCCTTGGTGACCCAAAATGCAACTGGAATGCTCATGTGAGATTAGTCATCGGTGAGAACTCTCTGCCCACATCCGCATCGTGAACCAATGAAACACGTGCACCCCGCGCAAACATTCTTCCAGGGTCCTCCTCGATGGACCACAGTTCCATCGCTTGACACTAATATCTGACTTGTCCAACATCAAAAGCCGCTTATTCCGAAGAACTTGATCTTTTTATCCCTCAGGCATCATCTTCTTGCTCGCCCGGCACAATGGCAACTCCCGAACTCACTCCAGAGCTCTCTGAGCTCTTCTCCAAGATCGAGAACAACTTCAAGACGACCAACCTCGGAGAGCATCGCTGGTACATCCTCGTCATCGCCTGCCTCTCTGCCAGCCCAGACCCGGAAGCGTCTGCAGCTCTGTACCTCTACCTCACGCGTCAAGAAGCCTACCAGACCAGCGAGTCCAGACAAGCCCTCGTGAGACGACTTCGCGAAGCCCTGGTCAAGACTATCTGCCTCGTGGGCGTATGCAAGCCCATCGAAGCCATCCTCGCAATCGCAAATGTCGAAAAGCCCGAGGATCGAGATTTCAGCAGAACACGACAAGACTGGCAAGCTGACGACACGAATCACGAGCGGGCCGTGAATTGGTTCAAGCAGTTGTACACGCGTAACGCCACCGACACGCTCGGTCTATTCGACGCGCACAAGGATTTCTCATGGATTTCCACCGAGATTACGTACGGACTGTATCTTTCGGATCGCCAGGTTCTTGACGACACGGATACGCAGATGGTTGTTTTGCCTGCCATTATGAGTCAGAATCTCCGTCTTGAGACGCATTGGCATATCCGGGGCACGCGACGGATTGGTGTGAGTAAGGAGGATACACAGGTTGTTTGGGAGAGTGTTAGGGCTGTGTCGGAGTTTTTTGGGATCAAGTTGAACAGGGTTCCCACAGTGGATGAAGTTGAGCCTGACGTCTAGGTCAGCAAGATGGGACCTAACTTGGGCTGATGAAAGAGACGAGGGTCAGATAGAGAGGTTCATCGTGGCACAATTACACAGGGGAGCTGAATTAGACGTGCCAAGGTCAAATCAAGACATGACTATCACGAATGGCTCTCACATCTCCATAGAGCTTCTACGTGACAATAAAATGAGGCACCTAATGGCATGCAAGAGGTAAACACAGTAGTGTGTTCGGGGAGGTGAGGTAAAACAATCGACTTTTTTTTATCCAACCTAGATTAATCAGGTAGTCGTGATCCCAGTTCCCATTCCCCCATTAATGCCCCAATCTTCAATCTGTGCCAATTACCATTCTCATCTTACCCATGAGCCACTAACACCAAACACACACGATTAATCCAAGTCCAAATCCAAATCCAAATCCATCAGTTCTGGTTCTGAGGTGAGGGTGTCATTGTCTGGCTTTCGAAGCTCGAAGTGGTAAAACTCTCGTCAAAGGGTCCTTGCTCAGAGGGCTGGGTCTGAGGCTGGAAACGAGTCGATCGAAGAACGGGTTGAGTTTGGAACTGGGGGTATTGCCCAAGACCGGAGTTCAAATACTGGAGGCTGCCAACTCCCACGCCTCCAGACATGTTGTACGACTGAGCACTTGGTCCTGGACCTGCCATGGGCTGAGACAAGGAGGCTTGGTAGTTGCTAGGCCAAAAGTTCTGTTGTCGAGGCTGAGTCGGCAGCATCGAATACGGAACCAACATCTGAATCCCGTATTCATCCTGGAACAGATATCCCAATCCCGGAACAGGAGCCATTCTCGTTGCGGTCAAGAGAATCGGGGTTCCTGAATGCTGCGAGGGCGAGAAGTTGAAGTCTTGGCCGCCGGCTCCAGTCATGGGTCCAGGGTTCTGGGGTTCTCGTTGCTTGGATGGCTTGCGCCTGGACTGAGACTTGTTGGTCTTTGTGGCTCGTACTCTCTTGCCGGGGGGGTTCCGCGTCAACTCTGGGTTGGCCATGTCGGTGATGGGGCTTGGCATGATCCTTTTGAGGGCGGGACCAGCATCGACATCATCGTGTTGAATGTCTTCTTGCTCGCTTTCATCCTAAGCAGGTCAGTATATCGTTAATTGTATAGACATGGAAAGTTCTTACCTGGTGAGGTCGGGCGGCTAATGGAGCCATGATTGCGACCGGGGTTTTGCGAGGTATTGCGTCAGTCAAAGCATGTCGAAGACGCTTGGTGGCAACGGTGCCGCGACGAGTATCAGCCATTATGAACAGTCCTTTGTCACTTTAAAGAAACATGACAGACTAAAGTTAAAGACGACAAGAATAGGGGGAAAGTCGAGTAATAGCCACCTAGCCAACCCCCAGTTGTGCAAACGCAACACAACCATTGTTTGGTTCGAATCTAGCGGTCAAGGATTCTTGTTTCGCTTTTCTCCAGTTCTCAAACGCTGCGTTTGATGCTTTCATGGTCGAGTATGCCGTTTGGTCTTGACTCCACTGCGGGAGGCTGCACTGGTTAAGATGGGGCACGGATGTGAGCGTCAAGGGTGCCAAGACGTCGAGGCGGCTGACCGAGGAAAATGGGTCAAGTCCTGAAAGGCTTCCATGTTTCTTTTCTCTGTGAATAGTCGGCCGACGTTCCAACAGATTAGTGCTGCTGCATAAGAAACGTTTAGTTATGTAGGCCATCCAGACTCAACGTGGACGCGCGATCCTGGTAGGGTGCATGTTCCAAGCCCAGCACTTGACTACCTACCTATTGGTTCCATTCACTATTCTGTGCCAATGAGTGTCTTTGTTATCTTTGTGTATAGTATGCCCCATTTGATGTTGAATTATCCAAAACTTCTCCCCGACACTCGATCTCCGGGCTTTGCCTCAGACAAGGGTCAAGCTGGCCTGGCTTGGTGGCAATGTAACACGGGCCCACGTGCCTCTATCCGTTCGAAACATATACGTGGCACTGTGCCCTGGATATTGACCGGATCTTAGCTGAATGTCATGTGGCAGATGCAGGGAAGCTCCTAGGTATCGACAGAGAGATGAGGGGGGCCGTAGCAGTCGGACGCTAACGGATGCGTGGGGCCGAGCCTGTGCCCGCCGGCTCCACCTCCGGAATGCCGTGGTCTTTGGACCGGGGCATCGGCTCCCCCAAGTTTCAGGACTGATTAGTTACAAAGTGTTTGATTGAGTGGCCAGGTTAGCAAGTTCTTGGCTGCAGATCTTGAGATGACCCATTGATGAGTGGAAATGAGAATCCCTAATCCCACATAAGCCACCTGCAGTGTCACGTGAACGCACTCTTCAAGAATCAAGCATAATCAGTGCGATATGCCCCAAGCATTCGACATCTATATTGCTCAAGGCGCTAATCACTTTCGTAATCTCACGGACAATGATACTTGTCATGACGTGGTGCTCTGAGAAGGCATTCTGACCCGGACCTTGAAGCTCGATGGGCCAGGGCAATGTAGCGAAACAACGTTATCTGCGCATTTCCCACCGGCAGCCAGCAAACACTCTTGATTGCAATGACGTTTACGGAGTACGTACCTGGGAATATGCAGGCATCTCAACGACTCGCTTAACATTGCCATTCTTGAAAGCCCCCTGCAGTAACCTGTGCGACCGAGGACGCCACGACGCGGTTGTGCCTTGTTGTACGAAAGTCACTTGACACGTCAGGGACGGGATGCAACTGATTGCACCAGAAAGAAAGCATTCAGCGGTGGCTGGGGCAGAATTGCAGCCTGAGAAGCACGTCCGTTGTATCCTTGGGGCATTGGACAAATGAGTTTATTATTATAGCCCACAGTCCTCTTTTTCTCTCACGAATCAAAGTATTCGCCAAGCTACCCCAGCTACCCAGGTACCGTTATTGTAAGCTGAGACTTGCTCGACTTGCTCAACGGCATTCATTGCGCGGGTGCCGGGTCCTGAGGCATGGAGGCCCCCCTGTAAGATTCCCTATTACGGGGCCGATAAGCGAAAACCCCGTCAAGGTGGGCATCAGACAGTCATTGTTTGCACAGGACTTTGCATCCGACTCTACAACGAAGTTCTGGAGGCTGCTCATGCGACACTTCCCCGACAACGGCCTTGAGCTTGGTGATCCTTGCTGGGTCCAAGGCACGGGCTGGTGCCCCATCCCTGTCAGTCTCTGAGAGGGAGCTCACAGGCCATCCCTGTGGCTCCAGCAGCGACTTCACGGACCCGACTGGAGGCATCAGGCACCCGCTATGACAGCCCATAGCTACCAGGAAATCGTATTTAGAAGGTTCTTTCGTAACGATCGTACCTTGACTTGGCAAGAGTCACGGACGTTGAAATGTCTAAGGAGTAGAACTAGGTTCCCTTTGTCATCGCTCCGTCCTTTGCGTATGATCAGGGTCCATTGGCCCCCAGTTCCGCTGATCCACTATGATTGGTCGCACGACTTCTGGGTTGTAGAAAGAAGGGATTGGATCTGTACTGCCGTGGATATCTACTGCAAAAAATGCACTGAGGGGTAGCTTTGTGTGGTATAGGTAGGTATTTGCGTCCATTTCGCCTCAGTAGGCTCTTCATCAGCGCGTCGAGATTAGTTACTCCTGCAAGTAGGTTTTCGAGGGCCTCGAACCCATTTACCGACTGATTTGACTCAAGCCCAAGCCCATTTAAGACAGCAAAGGGAATTCTCGAGCAGATGAGATGATCTTCACCCGAAGAGAAACACCAAGAACGCCTCGGCCGCAGGAGAGGGGAAAGATAGTGCCAAGGCTCACGATGCACAGCCCCCTGCGAAGAATGACCCCTGCCCATTGGCTCACCTTGCTGAGGGCGTTCTCACAGCGCTTAAATCGCCTCACATAGCCACTGCGGCTGAAACTGCCCAGCGGGCAGCATGACATGATTGTGCTCTTTTCAACCTCTCCATCAAGTATCGACACTGGCCATATCAAGCCTCAACATCTTGAATCCGATATGTTTAGCTCATCCGCTGTGTAACCATGGAAGCCATCGGCACAGGCGCCAGCACACTGGCTTTTGTGCTATTGGCCCTCAAATCCGCCAAGGTCATCCACGAATCCCTTACCGCAATCAAGGATGCCCCGAGGATAGTACGCGAGTTAGCGCAAGACATTCAACTCTTGCAGTCAGTTCTTGGGCGATTGACACATTGTCCTTTGAGCTATGCTCCAAACAGCACAATCACAGCCTTTCAGGATATGCTTCGAGCCTGTACGACTGAGCTTTCCAGCATCGAGAGTCGGTTGGAGACATTCAAGAAGAAGCCAGACAGCAGCCGGTCAAGTCGGGTGTACAAGGGAATTCTTGGGTACGTGAAGAAAGAGGAGCTCGAGGAGGCACGGAGCAGGGTGAGAGATAAGACGACACAAGCCAACTTGTATCTTGGCGTGCTCCAAGCGCAGGCGATTTCGGATACAACCTCCAAGATCGATGATCAAGCGACAGCGACAACGGGAATCCTGGAACAGATCTTGGGCGAAGTCGCAAGACTACATTCTCGCCTCGAGAACAATGGCGCCTCAGCTTCACATGATAATGCCGCCGAAGATGGTTCAGACTCCATTACCCAGAGCTTTGAGACCATGACACTGTGCTCAGAACTCGAAGAGAGCATCTCTCGTCTATCTAGTCTCGTCGATCACGAGGGTTAACCCTCGACGCTGATGATGCAGAGCAGATCATCGATGATCTGAGAAAGTTCATTCTAATAGCTAGGGACAAAGTGTCTAACAAGCAAATGGGGAAGCGAAAAGCACGGGCAAATCCGTATGCAGTGAACGATGACAATGATCAAGTACGGAGAGACTTGAAGCTGATCGAGGGCTTGATGCTCTCTGCTCCCATTGTAGCCATCAACCAACCAGGTACCATACACACGCGATCCCTGTGCTTCAAATGCGAACCAAGCTGACGTGTCAGTCCCTAATTCCACTCATCTTCGGGCCCATCTCCCCACTGGCGCCATCATCAAGCAAAAACGAGCAAGAGAAGAGATCGACGTCGAACACGGCTTTCTCACGGTATCTGTAAACAAACGAAGGCGAATCTCACACAGGCCAAACTCCTCCGAGAATGCAAGCACCCACCAAGATGTTGTTGCGAATATCATGTTTCGTCCCTCACAATCGCCGTGGATGTTTTCGGTCTCAGTGTCTCAAGGACAGCTATTTGATCGCAGTATTCAGAGTATACCCCGTATTTCAGTTTGTCCAATCATTCCCAACGGATCTCCGGTGTTTCGTTTGGTACAAGAGGGTAAGCTCAGAGAGTTTCGTATCCTCCTGGAAGAGGGAAAGGCAAGCCTTAGAGATCACGACGAACAGGGCATGCCTCTATTACATGTGAGATCAATGCAAGCGCCATTCTTTAGTCCTTCGAGCTGATTTTGGTCTAGTACGCGGCTGCGGGAACCGTTGACATGTGCAAGTTTCTCATCGAGTCGGGAGCAGACGTCGATGAGATGGGGGAGAACAGCGGAACTGCTCTTAGTCACATCACAGGGCTGAGTCGTCATGATACTACACTGGTGTTGCTCGAGAACATGGCCGACCCGACGTTATCCTATCCAGGATGGGATAATCCACTATCCGCTGCATGCAGCTCAGATATTGTAAGCATCTTGCCTATTTTCGTGACTCGATGCTCAATTTATACAGCCATCCGTAGAACTCTTTCTTAAGCACGGCGGCCACTTTTCCCTACACGATTTTGAGAGTTCAGACATGAACGGTAGAACAAGACTGCATCAAATCTGCATGGCCAACTCGAGATCAACGAGCAAGCGAAAAGCAGTGGCCATGCTGGTTGCTGCTGGAGCCGACTTGAATGCTCGAGTAGTTCGGTCTTGGTCTCCGGAGGATCACCAGACGCTTGGGTTTACGTGCTTGCATAGCCTCGTGTACACGGCCCATCGAACAGAGGATAGGGACGAACTTGAGACTCTTGTCTACTTGATTCGACAAGGGGCAGACCCCTCTGCAATCGACCATCACGACAACACAGTTGCAATGCGAGCCTATCTACCCAACGAGAACGACAACCAGTATTCCTCCAAGGGCTCTTACAGAGGCGATCTCTGGGACGCGGCTGTTGCCATCTGTGGGTACGACCTTGAACAGTTCCGAGCATCTTATCCCAGAACCGCCAGGTACAACAAGAACTACAGCAGACCAGACTTTGAGAGACTGTGGCTCGGGCACGAATCCCTCTGTCCATATTGGGATGACAAGAGATATCCAGAGACGGGCGGTGGTGAATTCTATTGGAAACAGCCTTCACAGCGCTGCAAGCATACCTCATGTTCAGAATGCCACCAAGATGGCGAAGGCCCCGTCCAAGAAGACCCAGATCCCGTCAACGAGGATGATTTCCAAATGTATGCCTTATACTACCATAACAGATATCCACGGAGTCCTTCAGTAGATCAGATGGGGCATATTACCCGAGAGTCTGACATTTGGACACGGACACATCCTACTCCAGATCTCAACCCTTCGCCGTACGCGACCAGTAACGTGGATCCAGATGAGGACTACATGGACGACATGGGTTTGGATGACATGAGTTTTGATGACATGAGTTTTGATGACATGAGTTTTGATGACATGAGTTTTGATGAGGCAGAATTGGAGGCCCAGTATCTCTTGGGAAAAGAACTTGAAGCATCCCGAGACCCTGGAATCGACGAAGAAGACTTGCTTCGTGCACTTGACCCTGAATATGGTCTTGAACCTCCATCTGAAGAAGATAGCGAGGATGGTGAAGAAGCATTCCGGAGATTGACATACCCTGAGTATGAGGGGGATAACTTTATCGATTACTGGATTGATCACGACTCTCCTTGTGAAGAAGAAGGAGAGGAGTTCCATGATGGGTGTGATGATATCTCGCCTCCGCCGAGCGAGGATGGTGAGGATGTATATAGAAGGTTGATGGACATAACTGAGGATCATGAGTTGGACGATCTGAATGCGGCCAAGCACGATTCTCGGAATTATTAAGATCAATGAAGAGGATATTTGTGAGCCTTTGTAGAGAATAATGAGATATGACTAGATAGAGTCTGACATTTTATTCCATTGGATAAGTAACGAGTCTTTTGAAGCTGCCGTGCTAGCTCATGTGTATATCCACATTAGTCGCCCTGTTCCGGTTCCTACCTATACTGGACATAACAAAACTCATCGTTGATATACAAAGCAGAATAAGGATCATAAACGTACTGGATCTCTTGCCACGTCATTCCTGGAGCGTCGCTACGAATGTCCTTCTCCAGGAGCGGCGATCCCTCCTTCTCCTCGTAGTCGACACCCAAGCCCCCCTTGACAACCACCATGATACCTCTTCTATCCCCTATTGTTTTGAAGAGGTTTTCATTTAGGTTGGTACCAAGGGTGACTCCAGCTGTCCAGTCGTCAGGCATATCCCGTTCGAATGCCAGGCTGGTGTTGTCATCCATGATTGGATGGGTAGAACGATAGATGGTGATAGAGGGCTTAGTTTCAGTACCGTCCCTGTCATCCATGATGCGCTGCCAATTCTCTGGCTGTGGATGGTCTCTAACGGGCCGGTGCCTAAACCCAAGCAGTGTAACTTCGCGGGTGATGTAGTAGAGTTCCTTCCAGCCACAGCTTCTCGAGATCAACTCGTCCAGAATTTTGGAGCCCCAGAACGTGAGTATAGGGCTGGTGCCCTGTATCGTGAGTGTGTCGAGGCGAAGCCCTGGGAGCAGTTTGAGCAGGGCACTGATAAAATAGAACCGAGTTTGTGGCCTCACTGGCGGAGGCTGAGTCAGGACGGGCTCGGCAGTGACCCGTACATGTCTAATCTTTGAGAGAGTTGAGACAGGCAATTCCGTTAACACATCAAGCATAATCTCGGGTGTCCTGAAGGTCAAGTGAATCTGGCCGACCCAGCTATCACCAATTTCATCTTTGACTCGGTGGCAAGTTCGAACGAGGGCAAGAGTCTGCCGAGGCGTGCTTTCTGGACGCATGGGATGGCTGGTCTTTCTGAAATGCCATTGAAGTCTTTTCGAAGAGAAAAGGTGCTCGTAGATCTTAAGACGAAGCTCTTGGGGAAGTCGAAACAGCATGCTCTGCTTTTGCTGATAGAGAGCCGGGTCTAGTTGGCTAGACGGATGCGATTCAGGCGTTGCCCGCTTTATCTTCTTGTCGCTTTCCATGGTGGGAGGGGGTCCGTTGCTTGATCAAGTCGAGGAGTGAATGAACAAGGATGAGTCTTGAACTGCTGCGAGTGAGGGTGGGCTCATGGTTCATATAGGGACTTTCCTTGTCGCCGAAATAGAGTTCTAGAAATATCGATAAGAAAAAATTCAGTTCCCAACACAAATTTGGCGGGAAACCTAATGCTGCATGAGGCCGTAGAGGCTCGACGAGTGCGGGAGTGATGTTTTACGTGATGATGAATCTTCGGTGTTGTTCAAATGGGTGAGGTGACGTTCTGGTGCCGTGTGTCTAGATATGAGATTGTAGACAGACATGATCCTATTGGGCGTGAAGGAAGGCAATTAAACGATAATTTATGCCATCGTGCTGCCTATCAGCACGCGATCCATAAGCACAGCCAAACGTGAACAACCCCTCCTCAAGACGCCTGTGATGCAAAAATAAAATAAAAGAACCCATTGTAGAGGAGCGAAGCAAAAAATAACCTGCTTGAAGCCAGATTCGAACTGACGATCCCTCACGGGAGTGGTGCTTAAGACCACCGCCTTAACCACTCGGCCATTCAAGCTTGAGGTTTATTTTTTGCGAGTTTCTGTCACTATGTACACTCCGATTGACTTGCTTCTTTATTGACACCAGTAGGCAGCGGACATCAAAGAAGGCGCACGCAAACAAACGATTTTTGTTTGGGGGTTTTGCCGATTGCTCACGGACAGTGATTTCTTGGTCGCTGCTTGTGCCCCGTTAGGGACAGCAGCTATTCCTCTATCATCGAGATCCACTGCATTAAATGACACAAAGATCAAGTGCTGGTATGCGTCAGTTTATGTTTTTTTTTTATAGAGTCTGTGCCCCCGAAGGGCCTCGCCAGTTGGATCGGCAAGCTTTGGGAGGTCTTGTTCTTTTATCAAATGGCCTCGTTTAGGAGCTAACGAGTCCACCACGTCCTAACACGATGGGCTCTCTAGCATCTCCCTGAATGAACGACCTACATTCCATTGTGTAGCCCTCTCCTTTGGTCTTACAAGGACGCTGTTCTCAGTTCTCATAACCAATCGGCTCAGAAGATCGTACAGACGCCAAAGACGTAGACTGAGCCCGGAATCCTCCCGCGTGACCGGATACGTTCGGATCCTCCCCAAGGAAATTGCTAGGAAATCCGACATCAAACGGCTTCACGCTCTCCAGATACTCCACTTGCTTCTCCGTTAACATTATCTTCAGAGACTGAATATTGTCGTGCAAAGACGTTAGGTGCTATGGCCATAACGTACACGAGCACTAACTCAGCTACCATGGTGGCAAGCTCCTCACTCATCCGTATCTCATTCTCCGTCTGGTTCTGACTCGAATCGCCGCTAACCAGGCTGCGTAGGGGCTCACCGCTCTTCTTGCGCTCCTCGACTTGCTTTCTGCCCTGGACTTTCCCGCTGCCGAGCACGTCCCAAGACGATAGAGCCATGCCAAAGTGGCGGGCCATTGGGATAATCTCTCGTTCAAAGTCGCGTATCATGACGTTCCAGCGACCTTTGTAGATGCAGATGGGCGTCTTTCCTTGGGCGACTGCGTACGTGTTTGCCGCGCTGATGACCCATGCAGCAGTGTGTGAAACGCCTAGATAGAGCACTTTGCCTTGCTATACCAGGCTTTATCGGCTATTCATCACCTCCTCAATCGACGTGGTATAGTCCCACCAATGCAGATAGAGAATATCGATCGAATCCGTCTATAGCTTTGCCAAAGAATCTCGCACACTCATATGTAAGCTTCTCTTATGATTCCCATCGTGGTTAGGTGTCTTTCCCTTTCCTAGACCATGCACCTTATACTCGGTAGTATACTTGGTCGCAATAACGAGCTGGTCACGGTTCTTGCGAGACACCATCCACTCTCCAATCAGTATAGGCTCCGAATGGAAGGTTCAAACAATTGCCAAAGGCGTGTGTCGTCCATTCGGTCTCTGACGGCGTCGATCGAGCGCCACCCATCAGCATGAGAAGCTGGGAAGTTCCCTTCATGGTCGGTCCATTCGGTAGGAGTGTCCAAGATTCTCTCGGGTTCCAAGACTCCCAGGGCGTCCGCAGTCAGAATGGAGAGGCGACGCAGAAAAAGGTGTGGAATGAGTTGTCGCAAATCCTTGAGAGAATCTACCCAGGCGTCCCCACGCTATGAGCTCCTTCATTCGTCCCGGGCCCGAAGAGCGTAGCAGCTCTTTGAGTTATAATGCATAGAATTATAATATGCATGTGTATCGATAAGTTACCTGTTATAACACCCGTTTGGCCCTCACTCTACCGACACCGCCTGAGAATTGGTTTGCTAAGGCACCTGAGCCTTACTTCGTCATCGGCTTGGTTTTAAAAAAAAATAGAGTTGGGTGTGCTTGAGTTTCGTCTCCGGCTTGGTTGGTATCTATACCTCCGAGTCTGGCAACAACTTTAAAGTGACCGAAAGTTTGAGCTCAAACTTTTACATTTCTCAGCAAATATCATAAAGTTTATCATTAAGAGTTCACTAAATCCCATTCATAAATGAGCTCTTCTCCGAACGCCTCGACGATTCATCCTTTGCTTGTCATCAACACTCCACCACCTTCCAGCATTACTCAAGACCAAACACATACCTCAAGAGCAATGTCAAATCACGGAAAAATCTCCTCTCTACCCTGGGAGATCATGTTTATGATCTTTGATTGTCTCCCTATTCACTCA
This sequence comes from Fusarium duplospermum, assembly GCA_003946985.1. Taxonomy (NCBI): domain Eukaryota; kingdom Fungi; phylum Ascomycota; class Sordariomycetes; order Hypocreales; family Nectriaceae; genus Fusarium; species Fusarium duplospermum. The sequence goes on from NKCI01000391.1 coordinate 17,233, forward strand.
TTCCTCGCCCTCACTCTTACAACCAAGTCCCTTTTCACCGCTCTCTACCCAACCGGCAGAGTGAACTTGCCTGCCCATCTTCTAACAGGAACTGACCCTTCAAGAGAATTTGAGCTTTCAGAAAGGGATGAACTCCTTTTACTGCTTGAGAAAGATGATCCCACTCTGGCCTTCTGCTTCGACTGTCGCAAACTCTGTGCTATAAACTCGGGCCGGGGCCACTTGAGTTGCGCGCGACCTACAGTCTCCCACCGGTTTTCCTTTACAGAATTCTGGCAGTACGTGACAAATTCGTTCTTCACTGACAGTGAATTTGAGGAATATGTTCAGTCGCCTCAATCGGGTCTACTCCTGTGGCAACACCACCCGTTGGCGTGGGTTCCAAGAGTACAATGGCCCAGCGTCAACTTTGCAGAGGCACGCTTGGCTGTAAACAGACATATGTTTGGCGAGCCACACGGATTGCCCCTTGGCCCTCTGGAGTACAGGTACGAATTCGAACGATTCATCAACCTCAGCAAAGGTGCCCTTGAACCTCACGTCCCTCTGAGCCGACACCGTCAAGGCCGGCAATACCTCACAAGACACCGCCAAAGCACAGTCTCACACTCCCGCGCGGCCGATTCCGATGTTTTTACACGTCCCTGGACTTTCAAGCATATCTCTGAAGCACAAGTCATCGAAAACGAGCTTTATATTGTGCGGTTCCACTCAGTTAAAGGTCCCCCGGTGGATATGTCCTTGTTCTTCAACCTAATGCGGGATCTCGATTTGCCCATTTGCCATCACCAACGTTGTCTTATCATCAGCTTTTTGTCAAGCTCATGGTGGTCATGCCATGCATGCTTTACAGATTTCTGGATATCTATCTGGATGGACGACCTTACGGGATGGCATTGCGAAGTGGCGACCTGTCATCGTCTCGGGGCGTGTCGAAGCCCATCCGACCCAATCTGGGAACTAGCCACCAAGACAGAAAATAGTTTGGAGCCTCGGAAATGGCGTTTACACACGCCACCAGAGGAGAGGGAGAGGTTGAACCGGATAGCTTCTATGACGCGCTTGAAAGGGGGGGAATCTGCAGATCAAGAGTTGGAATTGGCCCAGAAAACGGATAGGCCGAGTGGGATTGAGGATTGCTGGGCACATTTGCGGGAGCGCCAGCCTGACTGGAAGAGATGGGAAGTACGTGAACGCATTCTGATACCCTTCGAGGACGATAGAAGAAGTCGAAATTCGCCAATATCATTCTAGAATATCCTCAGGCGTAGGCGAGGCATCAATACCTAATAAGAGTCAGCTTGGTGGGCCATTTGCAACACTTTGTAGATGAGAGCGGGTTAGGGCTGCATGCTGAGAGCAGCTTAGCTGTGGCTCAGTTACCTACGATGGTGGAGCAGAGCTACCACGTGTTCTTTTTAGCAGTGATTACGACATATTCCTCCAATCTTACGGCTGCCTATACTCGCATTTCTCACCTCTCTATCCAACATAGTCAAAATGACAACTCCGGATTTGTTCTTCTCTCTTCCTGGAACTCTCTGGGATCAAGCAATCACACGCTTCGATGGCCTCAAGGCAAACAATAAACTCTTCCACGGCCCATATGAAACGACTTTATATCAGAAGAATGACTTAAAAGTCGCCTTTCAACTGGCACCACAGCTCGAAAAGAAGCCAATTCTTCCAGCCGACGCACCTGAGCGCAAGTCAAACCATGTCAAGCGTAATCCGTTTGCCAACCCCGATCCAGAGTTTACGTTGTGCCATGTTGGGTCTTCGCATACTCTCATGCTCAACATGTACTGCGTTTATCGCCCGAGTCTTATTCTTGTCACTCGACAATACGCGCCTCAATCCGACTTGCTTGACTCTTCCGATCTTGGAGCTTCATGGGCCGTACTGCAGCATCTTTCGAGAACCCAGACAGAATCACGCTTGATGATGTTTTACAACTGTGGTGCTGAATCAGGTTCCAGTCAAGGACACAAGCATATGCAGATCATGCCATATCCACAGCCTGAGGAAATAGGATTTCAGATTTTCCCAGAACGGGCAGAGTCCACAGACCACGTTGCGAGTGGTCTATCAGGCGTGCCATACGCACACTTTGTGTTGAAGTTGCTAGATAACTATTATGTTTAAAGTTAATATATATATTAATTATAATTTAGTAATTTACTAAGATTCTATATCTAAGCTACCTAAACTACTATATAACTTATATTAATTAATATTAATAGCTATAATATAAACCTCTATAAGTTAAACTTTTTTACTTTTAGGACTAAAACCTTTCTCCTCCTATTAAGTTACTTAAGTAACTTAAAACCTTAATCCCCCTCCTAGCTTTTTTATCTTAATACTTCTAAAATCCTTTTATTAGCTTAATAGGCAGCACTAATATTAATAGGCTATTAACCTAGCTTATATTATTTTATATAATAATAATAAAAAAATAT
>NKCI01000392.1:0-19558 GCA_003946985.1 Fusarium duplospermum
TAATTATTTTAAATTTACTAAGTAAGGTTATTAAGAAATTATTTTTAATAATTAATAAACTTTTAATTATTAGGCATAAGAGAGAATTATATCTTTAGTAATTAATAGCTAAAAAAGACTAAATTAACCCTTTAAAGGTTTAATAAAAGTTATAAGATTATAAGAAGTTTCCTTAGCTTAAGTAATTAAAGGAGATTAGTTTCTTTTAGGGAGGTAAAGGCGGCCTTAAGATTTAACCTTAATAAGGTTAATATATCTAAGGGATATAAGAACTTATTTTTATATTATATTACTTTTAGGCTTAAATTATTTAATAATAAAATAAATTAAGTAATTATTATAAGAGTTATTATTTTATATTATATTATATTATATTATTACTAATAATAGTAACTTATTATTATAAGAATAAAAAATAAGTTATTTTTATTATTATTAATTAGTAATATATTTAAGATAATATAAGGTTTATTAAGGTAAAGTATTAAGTATAGATATATCTATAGAGTATATTTTAATATTAACTTTTGCGTTAAAAGGTATTAGGTATAATAATTTAATTATATTAAAAACTATATATCTTTTCCTAGGTTACCTTAATTTACCTTTGGGTATGCTATGAGGTTAAATAACTTTAAAGTACCAAGTTTACTCGGCCTTACTTTGTTGATGATGATTGCACTTGGATCTCATAGTCAGATATCATCAAAGAAAGAAGTAAAATTTGCCAAACAATGACGACATTGAAGCCTTATCTCAGTAAATACGTTGAGCTCTACTCGTTCAAATACAATTTCGTTGATCTTGTTCATGATCTTCATGATCTTCATACGTCTGCAAATCAGGGCATTGACCATGGTAATGAAGATATTTCATTTATTCTCATATCTTATCTAACACCCTCACTCTTCTATATCCGTTCAAAGTGGAAGAGGGTGGTGTTGACGTCCACGTTTGTGTTTGGTGAGTGCCAGCCAAAAGTCTGCTCTTCAAGAGCCAGCTTCCACCCTCTGGGAACTCCAAAATCTCTCACTTCTTGAACCTGATTGATGCTCGTCATGACATTGTTCGGAGGTGGAAGCTTCTTGATGGCTTCGTTGTAAGTCTCGGGGATCTCGTCGACACCAAGCGTGACAGACCTTTTGGCCAGTTGGAAGCACCGAGATAGCACCAAGGAAACCTCCAAGGGGCTCAAAAAGTGGATGGCTGAGAAATACATAATGTGGTCGAATGACTCTGTGATAGTAGGGAGCACTTCCTGAACTGGACCAATGAATACATGGTCGTAACCTGACTCCTTTGCCAGACGTCCCATCTCGGATGAAATATCAATTCCCACGTGGCGAGATTTTTGAGAAGATGGTGATGATCCATTGTAACGTGTCTGTTGCTTGGTTCGGATAAGACGACCAAAGAGACCAGTGCCACAGGCAATGTCTAGAAGACTCCCGTCAAAGTTGAACTTGGACAGGAGGCGGTCCCAGGACTCTTCTGCAGTGCCATGAGAAATGTATGAAGTATCGTATTCGGGTGCGAATTGATTGTACACCTTGCCAATCAAATCACGGCGAACATTGTCATAGGTCTCTGACAGCATCATGTAAGATGCCATCATAATGTTAATCAATGCACGATGCCCTCCTGGCAAACTGTCCGAAATAACAGCTTCTTCTTTCAAGTCTGGTGGGAGGAAGACCGAAGGCATGGGGTTGACCTCGATGACGACGGGCTTGCCATCGGGTTTGATGCGGATGTCGACGTTTCCCCAAGAGCCGCCGGCCATGTCGTTGACTTGGAACGCCTCTACGGCTAGCTTCTGGAGAGTGTCGAAGAGCTGTGGGTCGTCGTCGCGATTGATAAGACTCTCAGATAGATCAGGGTGAAACTTGATGTCAAACGTGAGGAAGCGGTACTTGTTGTTGGCATCCTCGCTGGAGGGATAGTTGTAGATGGTAGGATTCAAGGCGATGGGTGTTTCTCCAAACTCAACCACCACGACCGAGTAATCGACACCAGGTATAAACTCTTGCACAATGATGTCGTCTGGGAGATCATAGACCGTGGCCGGCTTCATTTCCAGAGGCGGGGTTAGAGGTTTACTCTTGTCAAATGGGGTATAGCTCAAGGCCCTCAATCGACCAGGTTGAAGCTGTCGATCGATGTTGGCGATGGCGGCATCGCGTTCCTCTGCTGTGAAGCAGATGGACTTGTCAGACAAGAACTGACTAGCACAGCTCCGAGCTGCCTTGACAATGACAGGAAATACATCAGGATCTGCCGAAGGAACTGGAGGACTCCGTTTCTTACGAGCCGCCTCGTAAAGATCGGCCTTTGACTTGCGTAAGATATGGCTCCGAAGACCAATGAACGGTACGTTGAGGCTTTCGAAATACTCTGTAGCCTCAACCCCTGCAACTTCGTCTTCGGGTTGTCCCCACATGAAGTTGATGTAAAAGTCAAATTTTTCAGCCACGGCAGCATCGATCTGCTGACGATAGTTGGCCTTGTCGATGAAGCGGTGGTGAAAGGTGTGCTGCTTTACGTAGCGGCCTGGGTCGGCGTATTCATCGTGTTTACTGAGAATATGGCCCTCGGGGTAAGTGGCTTGAAGCACGCAGATTTGCATGTTGGTGATCAAAAGGAAGAAGATGGGATTGATTCGCGATGAAGAGAAGAAGGTAGGAGTGTGCGGAGATCGAGGTTGCCGATGGGAACTGCCCTCTCACGAAACAATTGTCTAACAATGGGGGGAGGGGGGGTTAAATACTTCAGAAAACCCTTCCAGTCTCAGTCACTCGGAACCCGAGTGATTCCACAGGCTATAGATCCCGAGCCCATTGCGCAATTGTCGGCAGCCGAACTGAGACATGCGCACTACTATTGCTGCTATCCCGATGCTAACACAGTGGCCTTTTTTTTTTAGCCGTCTTGCTGCCTGCGGCAGAAGACTCATACCTATCTGGATAAACTCAAAGGTTAAGGGGTATTTAACTACTCTGATCTCCGTACGAGAAACAAGAGAAAATTATCACTTCCCACCTGACCGAAAGACGGAAGGTTTCGGTCAGGTGGAAAAGTTTGACTTGCGGCTGTTGATATGAGTCAACCTGCCAGGTTGAAGGTTTGCGTTGTGGCTATTGGGGTCAGTCAACCTGTCAGGAGTTATACGGTAGTTCAAGCAGCTTGGATATAGAATCTCGGCGAATTGCCAAACTACTGTTAATCGGCGTACATATCAACTTTGAACACGATGGTACTAACGACTCGGTTATTCCAAGTCCCCGCCTGTGCGTTGCTGATCAAAGATATATATGATGAGAATCCCTGTTGACGGGCCGTCAAGTCCGCGTATCAGCTGAGATCATCCTTTATACAGCTCAGCACTTGCAGGGACTTGTGCAACCAAGGAGCTGCCAAGGTATTCCAGCTCATGCTGGACTAGATTGATTTGGGGAGGCTTATGCCGTGGGAAAGCTTTAATTGGGAATGGATTAAGAGCCTCAAATGTCACTTTTGGGGCTGCTTCGAACAGAGATTCTCGGCGCCATTCGTTTGCTCACGGAGCCTCGTGCCCGTGGCATAGTGGTATCCATTCTAGTGGTTGAATTGCAAATGCAGACTGCCCATAGGGTCAACTACCAAGAATAACATTTTTATCTCAATAATTGATGTCCTTGATGGGTTCTGACTCCCTTTGGGCAGGTTAGCCCCCGCTAAGATCACAGCAATCAGAATGGTCTGAAGCATATGGGGCTTCATCCTTGAGTACTTTGACAAAGTGCTAGAGAGAATACTGAATGAAGTTTAATAGTTTCAGTATCAATAGCCCTGTATGTTCTGCTGTGGTTGGTGGTCTCTTTCAGAAACACTTGATGAAAAGAAGGAAGAAAAAAAGGGGTGTTGTGCAGGTAGAGATTATTGTTCCGTTGCCAGCACTTCACTTAACTCCGTCTCCAAGCACTCCTACCAGCCAGCTCACAGTGGCTCGTCCGCCGATTACTACAACTAATCTCATTATGTAACTCCACGAGAGAGGGGTTTTCGGCGATGCTCTTGGACCTCTTCCAACTTCGATCTCAGAAAGGACCATGCGTCTTGACCGGCCAACACATACTTGAACTGCAATTAACAAAGAGCGGGGAGTGAATATTCAACTCTACCACATGAGAAGGGGCGCAGCGCTCACCGTCAGGTGACTTGGTTGCCTGGGATTCGAGAGCCTAGTCAGACTCGTCGACACAACCTCCCCGGTTATTTACATCTTTGAAAACTGTGTGCTGTGTTGGGTGCGAAATCCGGTCGTCAAAAACTCACATTATCGCTCCACAGGTAGGTAATCTCTAGAAAGAATCTTATAATTCTCATATCAGTTCATCTCTTATTCATCTCTTGGATAAAGGATTTATAACATACGATACAAGGTTTATTTCAATCTCACAGGTTAATTATGCAAGTAGCAATAATAAGCTATGCAATTATCATGCCTTTTTTTTTTACCCATCCTGCCTCTGTAAGACGGCAGCCTGGAATGGAGGCTGACGTCTTCCCCACATTCCGTCAGATCACCCCAAAACGGAAGAGGGTCTCTCTCCCTCAACTTATGCTCTTGACCACGTCACAATGGAAGAAAACTTGGCTAAGCTCGACATCAAAGACAATTCTTCCCCGGGGGAAGCTGAGGATCCTGGAGCTGCTCCAGAGACGCCACCGCCGGAAGAAGCCCAACCAAATGCCAAGCTTTACGAATATGAGCCTCTCGAGACGGGGTCCATTCGCCTCCTCTTCCTTCTGGAAGCTGACGAAGACGACGATGACCTTGAATGCGCTCTCCTACACTTTGAGCTCTCCGAGGTAACCGAATACACCGCCCTATCTTACGTTTGGGGCGATGAAAGCAACCCGTGCGCGATTTACATCGGCGACGAATATTTACCCATCACCCCCAATCTCGAAGATGCGCTTCGTCATCTTAGACGGCGAGATCAACCAGTATGGCTCTGGGTAGATGCATTATGCATTGATCAAGCACATACCGAGGAGCGGAACCATCAAGTACAGCAGATGCGTCAGATCTACGAATCTGCGGCACAGACAGTGGTCTATCTCGGCGGTCAAACAGGTGGCAATACTGGCTACTCGGCGTGGAACTTTCTCGAACGCAACAGCATCTGGGCTCTCAACCAATACCGGGAGAAGGACTATACTCTCCCAGCAGATATAGAGGATCAAGTTGACTTTCGCGGTGAACTCTACGACGTGTACCTCGATGTCCTGAGTCGTCCCTGGTTCAGCAGAGTGTGGGTTTTCCAAGAAGTTGTCGTTTCCAAGGATGTCATGATTCAATGCGGTCCTCGTGGGGTTTCCTGGGATGACTTTTGCAAGCTGGTGATTCTGCAAAAGAGAGCGCATGACCGTTACGGCCTGAGCCTTCAACAACAGGATCTATCCGACTCTTTGCGTCGTATTTGGCAAGCTCGCGTGGCCTTTCATCTCACAAAGGGCCAAGAGCACTGTCTGCCGGATTGGTACATACAGACGCTCAGTTCGAATGATGCCACGACAGATATCCTCGACATGCTCGTTAGAGCTCGCCACCTCATGGCTTCAGACCCAAGAGACAAAATCTTTGCCCTGCTGGGTATCAGCACTGGATTTAATTGGAGAAATCTCGACACTATCAACTACGCAAACCCCACGAGTAGCGTCTACGCGAAATTCGCCGTGGATCTAATGACCAGCAGGAACGACTACCGACCCCTGAGCTATCTAAATAGGTCATCTACAGTCGATTACCTCATCGAACTGCAACGTCTATGGCTCGCCGAATATGATTACTGGCAGGATATCATATCCGATGAGAAACCGTTTAGCGTGCAGGAAGCGGGGCTAGCAGAAAGAGACCCTGTCTTGGAGATGACATTGCTTGAAGAATGTCGAATCCAGGAGGAGCGCTTGTCACCTGAAACCTACAAGTACAGGGACCACGAGCCAGTTCGTCTGCCATCCTGGGTCCCGACTTGGCATTGTATTCACATGTCAACGTTTGAGCCTCGAGCTATCATTGAAGTTGTTGAAAAGCAGCAGTCATCTTCGTCAGTTGAGGCTATTGATCATCGCGCCTTGCTGTCAACCGGCGCTTTTGCGGTTCATGGTCGTGTAATTGGAGAGTTACACGAAGCTATATCGCCGGCTTCGGTCTTGGGTAACGATGAGTTGGCCTTTGAGGAGCTGAAGCGAAGGTGGCGACAAAGCTCTGTCTATCAAAAGCATCCTCTGGAGGGTCAAATACTGACGTTGTGGGCTCATATGCTTGATATGACGGGTGTAAAAAGGCTCTATGTCCCTCGTGGTGTTCGGGTTAACATGATACACCAGTCTCCGGAGCTCCGGAGAAGGGAAGATTACGACGTGGACGACATACTCAATCATCCACCTGGAAGCCCAGGCAAATCATCGACTACATCCTCCTTCTTGAACTTTCTAGACTTCGAGACCTGCCCGCCTAAACCCGGATCAATCGAGGCACATCTTGTCTCTCGAGCTCGCAAAACAGCCGAATGGTCGGATTCATCCCAGCCAACCTTGAAAAGAGTCAACGACCCAGAGTCCATAATCGACCAACGAGCCATCGGAGTCTACATACCCCGAGATACAGTATATACACCAGAAACCCCAAAGTCACGTCTTGTACTTCTCCCAAGTTCCGCTAGATTCGGCGACTTGATTGTATACTTCCCTGGGGCTAAGGTCCCCTTTCTCGTTCGCCCCAACATGTATTCCCCGCTTCGAGTAGCTGAGATAAGAAACTTGATTCCTTCTGGGGCCCTTCCATTTTTGAAGGATGAGGAGATGTATACCGGGTGTGAGCTCATCGGCGAGTGCTGGATTAATGACTTTGAAGAGATTGCTTCGAAGAGCAAACCGGACTGTGTGTTTGGTTTACTTTGAGGTTACCTTGGGTCCAGGGGGGAAAAATAGAAAATAAGATGGTCATAACTATCACAAGAACTCAGACAATTCCCAAATCACGCTCAAGTTTATTCAGAACAATAACCCGATGATGAGGGCTTTTTTTTTATATTTTTATTTAACCCGCTCCCCCTCACCCCCATCACTCCCCTTTTCCCTCTCGCATCACCCTCATTCCCATCTTCTTCTATGAACCCTCTAATGTTCATCCCCGGAAAGGTAGTTGCGTCGAGCCCATCGCATCTGAGAAAAGGCTCGCTTTCCAAAGCCGCCGAAACCGCCGCCGCCGAATCGGCCACCTCGGTTACCTCCGCCGTTTCCGTTGCCGCCGTTGTTACCGTTGCCGTTGTTGTTGTTGTCGGTACCGTCGTTGTTTCCACCGTTGGTGGCGTCGTTGCCGGCATTACCGTTGTTGGCAGTATCATCGTTACCGGTGTTGCCGTTATTGGCATTGCCATCGTTGCCGGTAGCGTTATCACCGTTGTTGTTCCCGTTCCCGTTGTTGTTACCATTGTTGTTTCCGTTGTTGCCAGTTGCATCATCATTGCCGTTGTTGTTGTCATTGCCGTTTCCATTTCCATTGTTGTTGCCGTTGTTTCCGTTGTTGTTATTGTTGTTGTTACCATTGTTGTTACCACCATTGCCGGCATCAGGAGTTTGCGTGGCATCAGGCTGACGTCCAAGAGAAACAGCGGGGGTCTCCTGAGGAAACGCCGAGGTCACAATGGTGTTGCCCAGGAGAGCATCGACAGCCGCACGGTTCTGCTCAGCATCGTCTGAGCCCGCGTTCTGGTTCGCCGCGACAGCATCAGGGAAGTCGGCCTGGTTCTTTGCAACCTGGTCTGTAACCTCCTTCAGAGTCTTGGCAGTGTTGATTTGTTGCGGGCTGTTGGTCTTTTCCTCGGTGTCGACTTGCTGAACGGCAAAGCAACCGCCAAAGGGACCAGCGAGGGCGTTGTTGCGGCAGCGGACGGTGCAGATGTTACCAGTCGAGGCTATCTCAAGTTAGATGGTTGAATCTAGAGCGTTCTTCGTGGGAAACATACCTCCGAAGCAGTTCAGGTCATCAGGCATCACAACAGTGATGTTGAATTGCTGTTCCTTGGCTTGCGACAGACCATTGGAGCCAGGGACATTGTTCAAAACAGTCAAGTTCTGGGTTTTCCGTTAGTTGATATGATATCGAGATTAATGAGCTGATTGACTTACTTGAGAGATCTGGTTGGCATTGCTGCTCTCGTCAAGATCACAGACGTAAGGGCCAGCACCATCTGCGTTGACCTGGTGGATGGTCACGGTAATCTCACTACCAGCTCGGACCTGGGTAACAGCGCCAGCAGAGAGAGCATTCTCCGTGTTCTCACCAACGTCAATGTTACCGGACAGCTCGGTTCGGCCGCACTGGTTGACAACGTTGGCTTCAATCTCGGCGTCGCGAATCAAGGTCGCGTCTTGTTGGCAAGGGTTGATGGTTGTGCAGTTGCGAGCGATCTCAGGGTCCACTTCAATTCAATTAGTATGTGCAAGCAATGGTTATCATTGCTGAGTTCTTACCTTGAAAGCCCACACTGGCAGGAGAACCATCCTCGCCCTGGGCGTTGAGAATGACAGCATGACCATGGGCCAGTGCCAATAGAGAAGAAGACACAAAGAAAGAAAGAAGAGAATGCATCTTGACTAAAGTGAGAGAGGTATAAAAGAGAAGTGTGCCAGCACAAAGAAGCAAAGTTAGAAAGTAAAGACGGTTAGAAAGAACAGGTCACCAGGACCTCTGAAAGAAAAGAAGTAAAGAAGTTGAGCTGACACTGAAAGGAGTGATGAGCGACAACAGAAAGAGAGGGAAGAATGATGAGGCTATATAGACATCACACCACTTACCAGCGCTGCTAATCTCGTAGAGTGTCTGCTACAGCGTCTGTCTCACCGTCGAGGGAGACATTGTGTGAAGGGGTCCTTGACGGTCGCGATGCGACGGGGGCCAATGAGCGGATCCGTTTGCCAGAGACTTGCAAGTGGGTTTTAGCGTTTGGGAGATGATACAAGTGCCAAGATGCTTCGCCAAGATGCCTCGGTAGGCGCCGAAGCAGGGGATGTAATTGCTTTACTACGTAGTAGGTAGGTGAGGAGGTATATCACCTGAAAGATGGGCCAGGTTCTTTGACAGGCCAGGTATTGCATGTCAATTACCATCTAAAAATCCGCAATGGCCCATAGATCGTAAATCCTCTACAAAAATTGGGCAGTGATGTCGACGCGCATCAATCTTCACTCAGCTGCTATTCCCGGCCATGAATCGAACGATCCCACCACACATGATTAACCCGAGATCTCCTACAACGACCAAACTACGAAACCAAAAACACCTCCCGAACGCGTTTTACGCTGGTCCCCTGGGTTTCAATCGGGGTGGGGTTCATCGCTTAGTGGCAGCTCGCGTTTGAGACGACCCTAACGAGAAACGCGGTCGTTTCAAGGGGTTCGCCTGGCGCCTATCGCATTTTGTTAACGAGTTTTAAGGCTAAACCGTAAAAGGGTGGGTTTTGAATCGATAAACAGCCACATGTCCGGGTGCGCGAGTCAAGGTAAACAATGGGTTGCAACCTTGTGCCCTTGATCCCACATGGTTATTGGCGGATGTTTGTCTCAGCTGGTTCTAGACTGGTTTCTTTGAGTTTCTGCTTGGTGGTTACTCAGACGTCAGAGGTTCTAGTGGGCTTCTCCATTGAGCTTCTCTGAGAGGTTGGGACTGGTGGGAATAGCATCTTTGGGGTTTCATGAATGGTTTTGAGTCCGATTGAATCCACACGGGCGGTTCCGATTATGGCTAATTATAGTGGTTCTGGCGATGTCTAAGATATTAGCAAGACAGATGGTCGCGATGTTCGGAGTCTCGGGGTTTAGTTGGTGAGGCCCTCACATCGACAACACCTAACCTACACCATCAAGGTAACGGAGCGTTACAGAAATAACCATAAATCATCTAGCGGTTAGTGAGAATCTAGAATAAGAGGTGATCTTTTTTTTTTTTCTTTTTTTCATATCTAGTTTAGGTTAACACCGGGGACGTATTCTCATCTAAGTTTAATTCCATTTACCAGTTTTTTCACTCTCTTACACATAACCCCTTTGAGTCAACACACACATAAAACCTCACAGCACGGCAAAAGCCAACAGACGCAGGGTAGAGCTGGGATCTTTGATGGATTCTCTGATTATTTATGTGCATACTCTTGATGTCCTTTCTGGGATACGAAAACTCAACCTCGCTATGTCCCCTATGTGCTGCTAAACTATTCCTCTATTTTCATAGGCATTTGACAAGTCTGGAGTGAATTGCTAGGCGTCAACATGCAAGAGGCGGTTTTGAAGCTATATTGACGAAAGGCACAACTGTCGTAGGGTTTCTCGGTTCCCAATGGCATCTCCGTGGGGCAAGGTCTAAAAATCAGAGAAGTTCCTTTAAATGTAACATAAATGTCACGAGTGTGACTTGAGAAAATCTCAATCTCGGCCCCTCAGTTCTCTTCCTCATAAGAGGCCCGTCGATGTTTATCTCGTTCCCCATATTCAACGTGACCAACCTATTCCTCCTTGAACACTATACAAACGCATGCCTCATCACCATCCGTGGCCGTCAACACGTCCACAGGCATCTCTTCGTCAAACGCACGAATGTCTTCCTCCTTAGCATGGCTTGTCTCCACCGGCTCTTCCTCAACTACCTCCTTGTCTTCGTTAAGAAAAGCTGCTTTTGGCTTGTGAACTCTAATGTCCACATCCCTCCGTCGCCATCCCCTGTGCGCGATAACATGAAGCTGGTAGGCAAAGATGATGTCCTGGCCTGACCTGTGCGACTGCTGTGTGTCACCCGTGCTAGAAAGCGACACATCGGTTCCGATGGCAACTTCGGAAGTGACCGGGGCCTGAAACGTTGCGTTCCCCTCTACCTTGGAGGTCTTGCCGCTTTCTAGCCTGAAGCCGCGCGCTACCTTGAGTCCCGTTATCATGTAGACGGGGCTCTTCCCAAGGAGCCCTGGACCACTTGTCGTTTCTTGCTGTTCTTTCGCAGATCCTGCGATTCTATCATGCTTAATTAGGCAGTAATGACTGCGACCTCTTGTGCCGAGTCCTGAGCAAATTCCCAAAGCAAGGGGTCGTCCATGTTAGGAATATCAAGGTTTCATCAGAGAGCAGGTGTCGTCGACGGCACCCTAGGAAGCCCATTGACACCCCCAGGTAGTTGATAGGTTTGTCAGAGTACAAGCTCAGGATTTCTCGGGTACTCGGGCAGCAATGCAAAAGAGTAAACCCCACATTTCGGGTTCCTGTCAGCCTTTCAGATTGCCAATTGTGCAGAATGAAGCGCATAACAGGGGTTACTGCATCATTACTCTTTTGTTACGAGGACGGCTAGGTATTTATTGTTAGTGCAGCCGACTAGCCAAGAGACAAGGCGGACCTTTTCTCTCACCGGCCGATGCTCACTTTGGAACCTAGTTTACTTGATTTCGCGATACTGGTCGACTTGATCGTGCAGGATGGCCAACTCGCCAACGGTCGACATCTCCCGAGAGATTTACAATGCCACGAATGCCTGCCGTGTGAGCCTACGGGGCTGCCAGACCATCAAGCCCTTGATGGTCGATGGATGGGCTGAGAATCGACTTGCCGATTTCGATCTTTGGGCATCGGGTGTTGGTGCGTCGGCGGTAACTCGGTCTTCGCTGGATTGGCGATTGCACTATCAGCCCAAAGCTCGTATAGTTCTGATAAGTCTACTCATGACTCTGAAGGAACTCATCGAGGAATGCAAGGAGCGAGGGAAGAGCAACTAAGGACGCAAATATTTCCACCAATGCTTGCCAGTTGGAACAGTTAATCTGTGTGGTATAAGATGACCATTACGATAAAGCGGCAATTACTCGTGAAGAACATTGTCGCATGGCGCTAATCTAAATGGTATATAGGCCTTCTAGAGAGCGGGAAGGAATCACTCGAATTCTCATCTTCACACGATGGAGAGAGCGCGTCAGGAGAAGGCTCCCAGCCCCACGAAGTCGAGGTCCAACAGAACACGGGGCCTGCCTCTGCCTGGTTCGACGCACTGTCGTCAGACTCGGAAGACGATGATTCATCTTCCGGAATCACCTCGGACTACGAGGCAGAAAGTACCCGGAGTGCGCCAATAAAGGAGGTCATGCAGGGCACCGAGGATCTGCTAGACCAGCTCATTCGCTTAGGCTTTGCGATCCGCAAGTCCGGCACAACTTCAAGGCTTAGAAGAGCCGACAAATCGTTCAGGGAGGAGGACCACCAGGATCTCAAAGCCCATCTTGCGTTGGTCTTGGCACTGAATGCTCAGAAACAGTACGATAACCGGGCAAAGAAGACTGCTGAAAGAGTCCCGGATCCTCAGAAGAGTTATGACCAACTCATGCCAGAGCAAAGGCAGCTTATCATTGCGAACCTTCGGCGCCGACACCGGTTTATCTATGCGAGGCGCCACCAAAAGAAGCTGGAAGAGCCTCCGGAGTTGAACATCTTCCAAGAGACGAAGCCACTGGCCAAGACTAGCGAGCCAACACAACCTGCCATAAACGCCCCGATCACTCCAGTGAAGTCAATGGTCACAATTTCCACGATCCAGGGTGATATTTTGAAGGCAGCGACACCGTCGTAGATGTCGAGTCGAGTGTCTACAATCACAACTAGGTTGACTTATCCATCAGCCCCGCCCATATCGGAGGGTCTCAGAAGCTTCAGATGTCCCTGTTGTTTCCAAACACTTCCGGTCATGTTTCGGGAACCTTCTAGGTGGAGGTATGAGCTCTGGCCAACTACCCTCTCAAATTCGGGGGAGACGCTGATACGAATGCCGCAGAAAACATCTTACCGAGGACCTGTGTCCATATACATGCCCTTTCAGTGACTGCTCTTCTATAGATACCCTGTACATCACGCGAAAGGCCTGGAAAGATCACATTGATAAAGACCATGGCTCATCCCAGCATTGGCAGTGTTTGGCTTGCAAGGGCGTTACGGCATCTGACATCTTCCTCGACGTTGAGACGTTCACGACTCACATCAAGACGGACCACCAAGACACCATGGCCGAATCACAGATTCCAACTCTGCTGGACGTATGTTGTATCAGGGTGCCTCCGAACATACCGTCTTGCCCACTCTGTCTCTCAACACAAGAACAGGCAGACTGTACGAGTCCCGCAGCCATGCTTGACCATGTTGGCGACTGCATACACCAGTTCTCCCTGAGAGCCCTGCCATGGGCTCAGTCGGTCGCTAACGAGAATGTTGATCGAATCTCATCCATTAAAGAGAAAGTTTCGGAATGGCTCGGTGGTATTCAATGGGACAACATTGATGAAAAGAGCCTTGCGCTCAGATTTCTAAGCGTCGAGCCCCCCTTAACAACTCTAGACGATGTCTATGTGGTTGGCGAATACTTTGCCGAAATCTCGGAGAACTCTTCTCAGGTACATCGGGAGCCTCTGCCGTCAGACTCTGACCTGCCTGCGCCCAGCTTTGGATCGGCGTCCGATATGCCTCGTGATATTTGGGAGAACCTAGGCCAACCCAGCGAATTCCCCGCACCCTGCACATGGAAGGAGATGGAGAATGCGCTAGAGAATGGGTCCGATGGGTCCGATGGGTCACAAGACGAGAATCAAGATGTTGTTTCTCGTACGGAGGTCAGAGCAGTTAAATACCCATTGTGTAGATAGGTATGAGTCTTCCATTGCCTGCAGCCCGCAGGTGGCAGAAAGGCTAAAAAAAGGCCACTGTGTTAGCATCGGGTTATGATGCTATGATGTGCTGGAAATGTGTTCTTTATCATAGTTGAAATCGGGATAACCGAAAGACGAGATCGTTTCTTGGAGAACACAACGATCCAGTCATTCGGTGAGGAAGTGACTAATGGTCCTTTGAACTCTCGAGGTTGGTGTCTCCAGGAGCGTTGGCTCTATCGACAGACAGTCTACTTTGGGCGCACGCAGCGGTTTTGGGAATGTCAGTCGACTATCACAGTGGGGCGTTTCCCTGTGAACAACAGAGATCATCGCGGATATCTGAAAGCCCTGCCTATTCCCACCTGGAATGCAGATGCATGCCGTGCTGTGCGTGGTAGGATTGAAAGCTCCGAGTTTAGCGACTGGTATAACATCGTATGCGACTACTGCAAGCGAGACTTGACATTTCTAGATGACAAGTTTCCTGCAATTTCATGAGTCGCTTCTATCTTTGGGGGTCACCGAAAAGACCGGTGCTTGGCGAGTCTGCGGGAGGGAGACCTTCAAGGCGGGTTGCTCTGGTACTCAAAGCGTGGAAAAGGTCTCAGGCAGCTCAGCACATTCCGAGAATCCTCTTGGTCTTGGATCGAATTGGAATTTGACCCATAAGCATGCATTTTCGGGGTGTATTGAACAAGCGAGGCGCGTTTCTATAGCGACCTATCCCTGTTGTCTATCCTCTCCTGATGCTCAACGCTTTCAATTCTCTCACCATCTTCAATCACCCTTCAAAATGGAAATGCAGACAGACAACCCCAGTCGACCCTACAAGGACCCAACAGCAGCTCCAAACTCCGACACCTCCCCAGAGTCTCTCGCTTTAAGCGGAGCCTCGGAAGCAGGTGATGTATCGCGCGTTCGGGCCCTTCTCTCCTCTCTCCCCGATGGAACGGCTCTTGCTGTTCCCCCAGCCCAGTTTCTAAGCCGTGCTCGATTTCGATCTGCAGGAAACGACCTGAAGGATGCAAGCAAGGCGGGAAATCTTAAGCGTGTCCGTGAGGTGGTCAAGGCATGGAGGGCGGATCCATCTTTGAAGAACCCGACTATCAAAGACATGGATATGCCCATGATATTGGCGGCTCAGAACGCCAAGGCTGAGGTCGTTCGGTTTTTTCTTGACGAGGGCGTACCGGTTAGTCCAACAGCGATCAAGCTCGCCGCTAGAGAAAGCTGGAGGAGGAGTGGATCTGTCGACGTTTTCCAGGCGTTCCTCGATCACGGCTGGGACATCAACTCGTTTCACCGTATTCCGGCCTTGCAGTATGGTTCTCCTGCTCCTCACTAGTGTATGTCGGTACGCTGACATAAGTTTCAGTTGGGCTACTAATTCTCTCCCCTTGACAAAGTGGTTCTTGAAGCATGGGGCAGATCCTAACCTCATCAGCAAGGACGGCCTTACGCCTCTTGACTTTGCGGCCACTCACCCAACGCCCGACGTGCCCGTCGTCATCGATCTTCTCCTCTCTGCAGGTGCCCTTCCGTCACACAGCAATGCGCTGCACAACGCGCTCATCGACACCTATCATGACAGGAACTGCACTGTCATGATGATGCTACTCTTGGACAAGGGGTTTGACGTCAACGCATTGTCCTTTGCGAACCGACCCAAGTTCCGGAGCCGGAATCCGAGCACGCCGCTTCACTGGGCCGTCAGGAAACACGGCGCCAGGAAGGGCAGGAAGAACATGTTGGCTAGGGTGAGCTGGTTGATAAGACACGGGGCGGATGTGGAGGTGAAGGACTCGAAGGGCAAGACTCCGATTGAGGAGGCGAAGGATGAGGATCTGATTGAGGCTTTGCGTGGCAAGGAGTATCGTGCTCACTTGTGTTGGTAAAATTGTTCACGTTAATATAGATGCTAATAGTAAAGATTGAAATCGATCTATCTGTGGTAGAGTAGGGTTGATCCAGTGAGGCCCTACGTGCGTGTTAGAAAGGATGGCGGCTATTAAGAGCAGCCCCCCCTAGCAACGGTACTCTGGAGTAAATTACTAAGCCCAGGCCAGGGCTTTATTTATTACGAAGTAGGTGTAACCTTGCCGAATTTATTCCATTACCACGGATAAATGGTTTAGTTGCGTGTATTTCGAATATAATACTTAAGTTTCTTTATCTACCTGTGATGAAATAAAAAGACACTGAAGAGAAGATACGGCATCCTCCAATCCTCCAATCCTTCTAAGCCAAAGCAACCTTGGCCCCTCCGGGCACCAGCTCAGTAAAGACCCGCTTAGGATCATACTTGTCCCTGATAGCCTTGAGCTTCCGCAAGTTTCTCGCCCCATAAGCAGGGTAGGTCTCAGGGATCTGGGACTTCTGAATATCACTGAGATACATAAACGGAAGAGGTCCAAGTCCCGCCGCGGAAAGTCTCTCTCTGATCTTGGCATTGGCTTCGGCGTGTACCCCAAGCACACGCTCGTCATCCTCAGGTTTCGACCAGAGAGGACTCTCGACGTACCAGATCGCTGGGCTGTCGTCGCTTCCTAGACCCATTGCGTTGTTGGGTGCAGCGGTGACAATGGGCGTGATTGGGAGCATGCTGAAAGCAGTTGAGAAACCTTCGACATCCGCCAAAGAGGCGATGCTCTCATAGTATGTGTCGAAAGCGATTCTTGCAGCTGTGGCGTTGGCGGCACTGGTCAACCAGTGAAAGGTAGCTCTGGTGCCGAGAGGAGGAGCGTAGTTGAACTCGTTTGACCATTGACCCATAGTCGTGCGTGTGATCTTTCCTCTGGTGATGGGTAGGACGGGTGCGGTAAAGTTCTCCAGTCCAAGAGGTACATCACCCTCGCCGCTGTACCAAAGGTATCCATCAAACGAAATATCGGGGCTGCGGGATGGCACCCAGCGAGTTTGGCCCTCGAAGGAAGCCTTGGGGTATTCTGCTCCATGAAGTGCAAACTGCTCTACGCTCTTGATGTACTGCTCTGATACACCTGGACCCCAAGAGACTGTTCCGATAAGGGCGGAAGAGATTGGGGTGGTGTTCAAAGTGGCTTCTGTGACAATACAGTAGTTGTTGCCGCCTCCAACTAGCGCTCAGAATAGATCAGGGTGCTCATCGGCACTGGCCGTGACCAGTCTTCCATCAGCAAGAACGCACTAGATTGTGGCAAAGCCTCGTTAGCAGGTTGAATCTCCCACACGGAAGATTTCACATTATGACTTACATCTAAAGAGGCAGCAATATTGGACATTCCGTATTCATAGGCCATGAAGCCGAAAGGCCCGCCTCCCAGAATGGCACCAACGACTCCACCATTACCAGAGCGAATACCGTTGGCCGTGACACCAAACTCATCCAGATAGCCATATAGTGGAGGCCAAGTGACACCAGCTCCGATTCTGACGGTCTGGCGGTCATCCGAGATAGCCATGCTGCTAAGATTCGTCATAGCCATCATGATGCCCTCCGGTCCGATGTTGGCAGCGTTGTCGATGGGTATGGCACCTCCACAGCGAATGGCAAATTGAACTTGGTGTTCTGTAAAAGTGCGGAGCGCGAACTGCACATCTTCGGTGCACTGCGGAGCAAAGATGCAGGATGGTCCTAGGTATGTCGTAGAGGTCCAGGAGTCTATGTACCTTGTATCAGAGATATTGAATCATGCTTTGAAGTGTTAACCTTACATTCATTCTCAAACTTGTATCGGTCCGAGCCGGGGAAAAATGTTCTGTCAGGATATTTGGAAGACAATGCTTTGCAACCGTCGTCGACGGCTGCGGATGAGACAACCGACAGAAAGGCGGCGAGCCCAAGGACAGAAGCCTTGAGAGACATTTCGATGGTTGGTGAAGGCACAACAAGCTCTCAAAGTGTAGCTTCTACATGCACCGGGGAAACAGTTTTCTTGGGGCAGATGCCTTCAGGTTTATATATTTGCCGACTTCACGAGATCATATACCGGATATACTGACTTGTTAGCATGCCCCCTCGATTGGGACCCCACGGGGCCGGCTGGTAGGGCATAACGGCATTTGAGATTACTCGTCTTGGCAGCCAGGACAATACGGCCGCTAGTATACAAGCTCCTTATATATGGCAGGGGACTGGAGGCTGCGGAGTTTGGCGGAGTTAGATACAAACAATGGAGCTCTGCTCGGAGTCTACGGTCGAAGGAGGGGCCGCATTGCTCTTGGATGGCGGCTTTACGGTTTGTCCTATGAGACTCAAGATTACGCACGACATTGACGACGCTGCCAAGACCTTACAAGTCCCAGCCAGCGTTACACTCGGCAACGAAGACATAACCTTCTTTCTCCAGAAGAACAATGGAGGACGATACTAAATGCCTCGGGGCGCAATTTGCCAAGTCTCCGGATCGTTTCGAAACCATAATCTATGGAGGGAATGGCCCCAAATCAACGCAATCCCATCTAATCTTAAGCAAGTCATTCGGGAAAACAATAAAAGCCCGAAACTAGCAGGATTTCTGTTATGCATAAGTTACGTTTTAAGCTTAAAACAGGCCACTGTGACGTGCCGGTCTGTGTTAGTTCGTGCTGAAACCGAAACCGAGACCGGGAGCGAGATCCAGATCAGACCGATTCGGCAGTTGGGAAAAGATCGGCTTTAACCCTGGCAAGCACAATGTCACTATATAATTAGAGGTATTAGTTTCCCTGTCCACTGCCTGTACAAGGTTTGAACTACTACGTAATGAACCCCCAGTGCTGTTTCTCAGCATGCTTGCCGCGAGGGTTTGGCAAAGATCCCACGATCTGATATGACCAATCTATTGCATTGACCGACCTGAACCACTGGGAACTATCCCTGGCTAATCTCGATCCCTATCCTCCGTCGAAATCGCTGGCTGGCTCACTATGAAAGGAACAACCCTGTTGTCTAAAGGCTGCTTTCTCTTCGCTCTCTTGGTACTAATTATACCTCTACGGTCTATGTTTCGGAGCTGAATCTTGGTCAAATCTGGACTGTAAGTGAACCGGTGGGAAGTTAGCAGGCTCACAAATGTGTTATTTGTTATGGTTCAAGCCGGGACAACCGACCTAGAAGACCGTGAGCAGCCTAACGATGGATGTGTGTCTTGCACTCTTTCGTACAGTGGTTGCAAACGAGGGCCTTCAATCGTCACTGCGTATAGTCGCCAAGCACCTCCTTAATTAAAGGTAGTTGAGCTAAACCTCTAAGAATACTTAGGTTCAGCAATAAGGGTACAGGGACAACTGAGCTACGATTTCGACATTGACACCGTCTCTCGAAGATCTTAACGCTACAGAACCCTCATCCCTGCCCACAACCCCACGAATAAAGACCCAGCTTGGTAGTTTCCACTATAATGTCTCAATCATCAACATGGAACAGGCAACATGGTTCACCTGCTTTATTTCTATTATTCAACTACCGAGCCTACCATTTGCCCAGTTTGAAACGAGAAACGAGATATTACGTCTCCCTTCGCTCTCGCACCCGGTATCGGTTCCGTATATATAGATTGGATTTGTAACGTCACCTTCACGATCGAATAGCTACTGTAGATCTTTCACTTCCGATTTTAGCAGTGTAAAGCAGGGTCTATGATTGTGTTTAAGTAAAAAGGCATGCTTGCGACGAGTATATGGTCAACAGCAATCACTACATATCATCGAGAAACACACCCGCTCTCTATCTTGGCGTCCATTCTAATGAAGCTGTATACTTTCCTACAATGTATTGCCATCTCGGCCCATCGTGTTCAAAGTTAATATATACGCTAATTAATAGTAGTTTAGCAATTCGCCGAGATTCTATATCTAAGCTGCCTAAACTACTATATAAC
>NKCI01000393.1:0-19295 GCA_003946985.1 Fusarium duplospermum
GGTTGGGGCGGGGGCAGGCGTACTGCTTGGGGGCGGTAGTCTTGACCTAGAAAATGGGTCAGCAAAGTCGCAGCATCAGAGGCGCAAGTTGAGTTACCTTGAAAGCGACAGGAGTCGAGTTCGGGTTCTTGAGGGTGAGGGTCTGCGCAACCTCGGACGTGAAGGGACCTGGCATCCATGTCAATGTCAATCCCCGACCATGACGGTATCGGGTGTCGCAGATGACGAACGTCTAAAGGAAAGCTCGAATGGCTCGATATCGACCGACATGGTGGCTCAGTTTTTCGTCTCGGGGGACTTTGGTTGTTGCTGTTGTTGGGGTGTGTCGCGAGATGCGCTTGAGGAGGCCTCGATGCAGCGGTAAAACAAGAGGAAACGTGGCAACCGGGGGCGGATGCGAGATGAGTCGGGAAGGAAGCGGGCAGACGATGATTCAGAGACGAGATCGATGTGCTTTATCGTGAGCTAAGGCTGTCGCGTGAAGGGGGCGGACGAAAATTGCAGGCAGATTAATATGGAGGAGAGGTGAAGGAGAAAGGATGGGGATATGGCGTCTGATCGCTGCCACGACGTAATTGCTTCTTCATCCAGAGCCCGCCAGAGCCAGCTTGCCCTTTTCCCAGTTGGCAGTTGGTTGCTACAGGCGGGGTGCACGGGCCACCAGGGACTTCCATGGTCTGCAGTGGAACAGGAACTGCCATTCCGTCGGTTCCTTGTCTTTGGAACCTTGGCCATCACGACATGTGTGCATTGATAAGCAGGCAAAGAGGTATTAACTTGGTATATTGTATGCTTCAGGGACGACAAAGACTGTGATGACTGTTTTGTCTTGTTCACTGTCAAAGCTCATCTCAAACAATCATGACATCTACTCCACTCACTGACCTTTGTCTCCTTATCTTTTACCACGACACTCAAACAACGGTCATGATTGATTCATGTTCTTGCAGATGTGCCGCTGAGCGTGGCCACAAGCTCACATGTCAACTACTTTGACCGCCAGCTCACTCTTTTGACCGCCCACCACGGCCGCGTTCACCAGCGTCGTCGTGTGCTCCGTGCCTCGTCTTGGCCAGATGCACTCGACCAATACCCAGAACGCCATCAGGGCCACCGCCAGCAGCCCGCCCTCTCCAGTCATGATACAGTGGTACGCTCTGTCGGCGCCGCTATAGGTCATCTCTTCCTGCCCTGCTCCGACGTGGATATGTCCGAAGACTACAAGTCGGGGCCGTACCCGGCATACCTCCTTCAGTAGCTGAGGGCATCCCTTACCCCCGTTATCGAGGTGGCCCCTCGGCGGTCCATGTGTGAGGAGGATATCCGTATCGTCCGGTACGGTACCCGCCCAGACCTGGCGGATCGGGGGGTATTGAAAGGCCCACGTCCCGCAACACTCGGTCAAGGGCGAGCCGTACACCTTGAGCCTGCGACCGTTGGCGAACCGCAACGTAATCGATGAATTGTGCAAGTAGACAATGTCCCCCCAATCTAGATCGCTGCGCGACGTGCCCTCGCCTTCGCAGATGCGGTCGGGAAACTGCCTCACGTACTCTGCATCCAGCAGCTTGTCGTGGTTCCCGCCGATGACAACCTTGTACCGGTGCGGCATGGTGTTGAGCCAGTCCAGCTGTTCCTGAAGCTCTTCAAAGCTTCCCCGGTTTGTCAGATCGCCGGCATGCAGGAGGACATCTCCGTCGGGGACCTCGGGCTGAGCGCAGTGTGTGTCTGACACGCAGACGACGCTGATGGGCGAAGAGGAACAAGAGCCTGCTGCTGCTGCTGCATCCCCTGGCGTGCTAGTGTGCCAGCGGCGGCTCTGCAGCCAAAAGGCCAGCTGTGTCGACGGGTCGCGACGGAATTTCTGCCATGGTGTAGGTCGATAATGTGTCGCCATTTATTTATATACAGTCTCCGTCCATGTCTGGTGATGGTGTAGTTGTCGGATTCTGGAGATGCCGACAAGACACGAGCGAGAACACGGTCAGCAGTAGACCAGACTCAATGACCCGTCTCGAGTCCTACGGAGACTAATAAATAAATTAAAAAATGATTCACGCGGACAAGGCATCAGCACATTCCTAGACTAAAAAAAGCGTCTCCTGTTCATGAGCTAAGCGCTGTAGTCCTGCGGCTTTTGTGTGGATAAGCCCTGAACAAGACCGGCGCCATATGCAGGACAACCCTCGTATTCTGCCCACGCGAGGCGGTGCCACCCTTCAGCCAAGGCTTCCTTCGCCCTTCATGTTCCAAGTCCTGTGCGGCTGAGCCCAGAACTTGCAGAACAACGGTCGGCCCTACGGACAAAGGACATGCAACCACTTCGTAAACGCAGATCCATGTATTTAATACGAACCCGATCGCTCGGGTCAGGTGGGTTGAAGTAGACGCTTTTAGATGTCTATACGACCACCCACAACCCCATCCTTGTGTATTAATTACCCCGTCTTCGGCTCTATCTCAGGATCTCGTTCAATCATCGCTACCTGTCCAGTCCTCATCTCATCATCATGGGCTGCAGTCATTCCCGATATGAGCGCGAGATGGAGTCTCGTCCCATTCGCCCCGTCACCATCTCCGACCCCATGGGTGGCCCTGTCATGATTCCCCCAATGTTTCGTGACGAGACGGGACGTCCCATCCAGTATGAGGCTTCGAGCCTGAGCCGGAAACGAATCATCGATGCTTTCAAGCACATGGCCGAGTACCTTGACGAGTGCGGTGTCGAAGCAAACGTCGTCGTCGTTGGTGGTGCCGTCAACACAGTCTACCTCGGCTCAAGGGATTCAACACATGATGTCGACTTCTTCCTCGAAGATCCAGCCTCAAAAGAATACATGTCCCTCCACAACGCTGCCAAGTTTGCCAACCGCCAGGCCGAAGGACGCCTCGGCGAGGAGTGGTTCAACAATTCCACACAACTCTTCCTGGCAAGGAACGTCCAGACTTCCCTCGTGTGGGAGGCCAAGCGACAAAATGCCGTCGTCTTTGAGAAGCGAGGGGCCAATGGCGGTTTGAAGGTGTATGCCGCCCCTTGGATATATGCCCTTTGCAGCAAGCTGAACCGGCTCTGCGAAATCAACCCTCGACCATACGACATGGACGATGCCGTCGTCTATCTCCACCGAAATCTCAGCCTCAACGCCGAGACCTATGTCAAGTCCCAGGAACTGTGCGACTGGTGTCGGTGGTATAACCATGATGTGCGAAAGGACATTATGAAGCAACTGGACGAGAAATACTTCCAGCGATATGGGTATAGGCCCATCGTCTGGACCTGAGCGAGTAACAAGCTCGACCTAATGAGAGTCAGTGTACGATGTTACGAATGGATTATGCTGAAAAGATACCCTAGAATTAACCCCTATTACCTACCCGATTAATAATATTTACTTCATTCCTGAAAAGTATTGTGTTGTAACCGTTACGCAAAGTGAACATGTGGATGCCAGACAAGAATGTTTTTGTCTGCAAACTCCTTTGACGCTTCACCACAGTCGAAGCCTGCCAGTGGAACAAACTTTCGTTCATTGTTGTCCCAGTGAGGTATCATCAATGTTTCCTCGATTCGAGGCACCTTTTCTGTCCAGACAGGTACCCTCTCGAACTTGGGTTCCTGCGCTCTCCACTCGTCGAGCATGTCATGGTTGAATATGGGAGGGGCTTCTCTGGGTAGTCCCATTTCTATTCTTCGATTAAAAGCTAGACAGAGAAGCGCCGGGATACAAGCCAGGCAGGCATATCTTTCCGGATCTGGGTCGCAGGGATCTGGGATGTCAACTACAGCCCAGTCTTTGTGATACCAAAACGCCTCGATCTCATTGCGAATCTCGAGGTGTTGGTCGAGAATGAGATGCTCATATATGCGATATAAAGCAGAAATAGGAGAGTCATCGGCAGCATCTACCCGACGGATAAGGACGGGTAGCTCATAGTGTGTTCGGTGAGCGAGGAGTTCTCGGGGAGGTGGAGGACGGCCATCTGAAACTTCCGAAGCCGTTGATTGAGCTGCTTCGGAACTCTCTTGATCACCAGTCTATGAGACTTAGCCCAAGTCCAAGCTGTAGCACTGCATCGTGAGAGGGAACACACCAAACGACGTTTGATGGTCGTAAGCCAAGGAGGTAAAGTCATGGCGTGCGCAGTTGAAGAGACAAGTACATGACCAAGAGACAAAGAAGAACAGAAGAATAGTCTATAAAGATTGAAGAAAAGAACGCATTCTATATGTATGCATCAAGAAGGATCCAGTCTAAGAACAAACAATCACGAGTTCAAACAAAGGAGCATGCTTAAAGCGTCCCGCGTTAGCCGTAGTAAACCCGGCGGGAGCCAGGCACGTCACTGAGGCAGCGGCTGAATGACGTCTCTTGAGAGCTGTCAACCCAAGCCCAAACTGGAACTTAGAACGACAACAGCCGTCAGGTTCGCTTTTGGTTGCCTACAGCCACCTCAATTCGGCTCTGTGAATATACAGGAGCGTTAATTTGCGTTTACTCACCAGGGGTAGCTCCTACTCAACTTATTTAACCCCTTCCAATCATCCTCACCTCACATCATAGCCCCTCACCTCAGACGCTCAACCCCACCATCGACAAACTTACACCTTACACCACCACTCACCGCCAACATGCCTTCCGATCTTGACACCCTGCTCGACATGGGCTTTGACAAGGAGCGCGCGGAGCTCGCAGTCAAGAAGTCCGGTGGTCGTAGGTTACCCCCATCTCATTTGTAAACGCGCCAGCTGACATCGTCTCAGTCCAGGGAGCTCTCCAATGGCTCGAGGACAACCAGGACAAGCCCCTAGAGGAGATCAAGGCTGCCGCCTCCGACGACAAAGAGGGAGATGAGGACGATGACACTGAGGCCAAGATTGCAGAGCTTGAGACGGGCAAAGCCAAGTCGCTAGTCTGCAATGAGTGCGGCAAGCGTTTCAGAAGCCATGATCTGGCAAGCTATCACGCGACCAAGACGTAAGCTGGCACCCGTCTTACTCTCTAAACTTGGACAGCTAATACGATTCTAGCGAGCATACCGACTTCTCAGAGTCGACGGAGGAGATTGCCCCCTTAACCGAGGACGAGAAGAAGGCCAAGCTCGATGAGCTCCGTGAGCGGCTCCAAGCCAAGAAGGCCGCCCAAGCTATGCAGGACAAGGAGGAGCAGAAGCGCAACGAGGTATGTGCTCATCTTTTGAGGATTTAGTCTTGTCTAATTATCCCAGAAAATCCGTCAAAAGTCTACGAGGGAGACCCAGGAGGCCAAGGAGGAACTCGCCCGCAAGCAGCAGATCAAGGAAGCTGAGAAGAAGCGTCAGGAGAAGCTCGACGACATGGAGGCCAAGAAGCGTATCAAGGCCAAGATCGAAGCCGACAAGGCCGAACGTCGCCGCAAGGCCGAGGAGGCCAAGGCTGCCCGCGAAGGACGAGCTCCCCAGGCCGAGGCCGTCGCCACTCCTGCCGGCGGCGCCGCTGCTCCCAAGCCAAAGGCCAACCATAACGAGGCCCGTCTTCGGTTGCAGACCGGCGGGGGAAACATTACCAAGACGCTCCCTGCTGAGACGACCCTGTTTGAGCTGGCACAGCAGCTCGAGAGCGAGACTGGCAATGCCGTCACCAGCTTCACGACTACGTTCCCGAGACAGACCTTCCAGGGCGACGTCGACATGTCCAAGACCCTCAAGGAAGCAGGATTGGTTCCTTCTTCCGTGTTGATTGTGAAATAAATTCGAGTTTGTGTGGGCGTAATTGAAGGGTGCATTGCGCGGCGTTGGTTGGGTATGATGGGCGAGAAGAAGCAAGATCGAGACTACGCAGAAAATATGCCAGTTAGGTAGAGGGCAGAAGAGGAGCACAGAGACTCCGTCCAATTCACACTTTCACCATCACTTTGTCACTTCGAGGGACCCATGTTGAACTCAAACCACCCATGGCGGGAACCTTTCTTTTTTCAGAGCCGTTGAATTGACCAATTCTCCCTCCGCGTAAACTCCGTTGAGCGCGTTCATCATAGATTCGTATGAAGGAAGCTACTCTGTCCAGGGCGCAGGATATAGTGCCCTCTCTCCATCCTGTATGATCGATCGATTGGAAACCCCGAAGCCATGCAGTCGAAGTGCGAAAAACAAGGAAACAGTCGTAGCGGCGTGACTTTTTAGTCGAAGAGACCGAAGCCCATGTCCTCGTCAGACTCCTCAGCCTCTGCAGTAGTTGTTAGCAATCCGCGACGCAGCACAGGGACAATTCGAGGGGTTGAAACGTACCCTCCTCCTTCTCCTCCTCAGCGGGAGCAGCGTCGGCATCGCCGCCAGCAGCAGCAGCACCGCCAGTGGCAGCGGCGGCACCACCACCGGAGCCGACGTTCACGAGGAGGTCCTTGACATCCTTGCCCTCAAGAGCCTATTCGCACAAAAAAAAAAATCAGGTTAGAAAATCCAATTCTCGAAAACGGCGCAGTCGTGATCGGGTCGTACCTTGGCGAAGATGGAGGTCCAGATGGGCTCGACGTCCTCGACCTTGGCGGCCTTGATGAGGGTCTGGAGCTTGTCGGCCTGTGGTGTCGCGATGACGAGTTAGCCTTCATCCGCGCACACAATTTCGAGACCGCGGGGCATATGGAATTTTGACGGCGGGAGGGAAACGTACGGTGATCTCAACACCGTCGTCGGCGAGGATCAGGGCCGCGTAGGACGAAGCGAGCTCGGCGTGAGACATTGTGAATGATTCTGACGGATGCAGGTGGGAGATTGGTGAGTCTGCACGAAGTCGAGTTCGATTGTGGTTTGAGGTCGAATATCACTAACCGGAGTGCTTACCACAGAAAATTACCCTGGTCGAAATTCTCGGGTTGGAGGGCTTCAAGACCTAAAAGTGGAGGGCTCAATAGATTATCCGAGCTCCGTGCCTGCCTTTGCCTTGTGCGCCGGTGGGCGATTGAGCACTTGCTAACGAGCCAATAAGAGCCTCTGACAAGCGACCCGCTCTGCCTTGCGGCATGTACCCCACCTTGACTGGATCCAAACAGCGCCCCACCATTATCCATTATCGCAGGTTCGGGCTCAGTGCCGTAGTGCAGCAGCGCATGGAGGGGGCCTCTTCTTTAAGTGACAACATCCCTGGCAAACAAGCGTGACATTCAGACTTTCGTACGTAAAAACACTGCGATTGACTCCCCAAGGACTTGCATCTCTCAAGTCTTAGTCGCCGACCCTTTTCGTCCTTCCTCCAGCTCTTCCCGACCCTCCGACTGTCCTCCTCTAGGATCCTCCAGTCGTTCCTCTTTGCTCGAAGCGAATCGAAGCGAAGCTACGACGACCTAGTCCATCGCGACCTCCCCCACTGAGGCCCGACTCTGATCTTCCTATCTAAACCTGACCCCGCCGCCACTCTCATCGCCTTTCGTCACTCCACGGAAGCTCGGAGAACCTGCGCAAAACAAGAACAGCTCATACAAGCTTGATATCAACGAATTTACTTAGCCTCGTCTCTCGTTCTCAAGAAGCCTACGCTCAATACACCAAGCAAGCTTGAGTCCCGACATCCGTCATCATGGACACGCCAGCAATCCCCTTGCCACGGGACCCCCGGGAGCGCGCCATTCTCGACAAACTGATCATGACCCGGGATCACTTGCTGCTCCTCAAGCAGGATCGAACGAACTACATCCGAACGCAAGACGTCATGCCTCTGTTTGATCAGACTATGGACCAGGTTAAGGAACTGACCGTCGTCCGCGCCGAGACAGGCGACAGTGAAGAGAACAGGCGTATGTGTCTATGGTCAACGATATGTGCGATTAAGCTGACATTTCCGTCGCAGTGGATAAGGTCCTTGAGAGTTGCTTCCAATTGCTATCGCTCTTTTATCTCACGATCGGACGGAACAACGAAGCGCCTGCGACTTACGCATTGACCTCTACCATCAAGCGACTGCTCGATCACCTAGTTGAAGCTGATGTGTACTCTGCTAAGGACCTTGGCAGCATCAAGTCAACGCTAGAGGGCTTGTGCAACAGCATTCGCGATGCCGCGAATGACGAATCTCCTGACAAGCGACACCCTCCCTACATGCTCACCCTGCTCAGCAACCGAGTCAAGCTTTGCAACAGCACCCTCGAGAAGCTTCAGAAGAGACTAGAGCGAGTCCCCCAGTCCCTTTTGGAGACCCACGAGAAGCTTGTCTCTATCCTACGGTCCATCTCTCTAGCAAACACCAAGTCCAAGGTAGGGAAGTTGATGCGTCTCTCAGAGCCAAGCTGACGATATGTAGTTCTCAAGTAACGAGGTTAAGAAGCTACGAAACCAGATCTTGGAGATTGGTGAGAGCCACAATGGTGGCAAGTTCACAGCAGAGGACGGTTCTTTGGTGGAGGGTGGCGAGGAAGTTCGAGAGCTTTACAACCGTTGCCTCCGGTGGTCAGACCTCGTGCTTGAGCGGCAAGTTGAACTACTCCTCGCTGAACAAGACATGTGCTAATTCTGAAAAGACAAGGAGAAGTCGCTGATCAATGGCGACCAATCTACAACGAGTTGCTTCAGATTCGCAACAACCTCGAGAAGCTATCCCTGACACAAGCATGGTCTCTTCGCGAGACAGACCTATACGACTTTCAACGACAGCTTGACAAGATTGACGAAAGCCGAGATGCTGGAAACTGGCTGGACGATCGGGGGCGTACCGCTGACCTCTGGACTCAGCGAACCCTGCTGTACTTGATCCGACGGTCGTATGCGTACATCTACTCGTTCATGCTTGCGTCAGAGCCGGTATCGGAGGCGCTGCTACCCGTGTACAACCAGCTGCAAACATTGAAGCGCTGCCTGATTGAGGT
Organism: Fusarium duplospermum; assembly: GCA_003946985.1. Taxonomy (NCBI): domain Eukaryota; kingdom Fungi; phylum Ascomycota; class Sordariomycetes; order Hypocreales; family Nectriaceae; genus Fusarium; species Fusarium duplospermum. The sequence goes on from NKCI01000393.1 coordinate 8,832, forward strand.
GAAGAAGAACGGTGGTGTTTCGTCTGTACGAGAGCTCTACCCGTACAGCATGAAGGTAAGTGCCGTGTTTTTTCTTGGCAAAGCATTGCATCTAACTCTAAGCAGCTCAACTCGCTCGACAACATGAAAGTAGACGGCAAGTTTGTGGTTAATGGCGACGTCCCCGAGGGGCAAGGGAGCGTCAGTGAGCTTCTTGCCGAATGCTTCGATCTCAACTACGAACTCAGAGTTGCGGCGGAGGAAGCAGCGGAGAACGGCAACGGAAAGGCAGATGGACACGTGGAGGCCAAGGAAGTGGAGGAGAGCAAGGCCGAGTGAAAAGCGGTTAATGGGCTGTCTGGTGTACCATGGCGTTTATTTCTACTTTTAATTGGAATGTTCTAGGTCGGATGGATCTCGAGGTGTTTTGGTGGCTGCTTGGGCTTGCTTTGTTGAGCTTCTAATAGGACTTGATTATAGGAATAGGGATATGGATATGCACAGGGGCTTGGACAAGGATGGGAACAAGGAACGGATGTATCACTCGAAGATGGGGGCCTCCAGCAATGGGCGGATGGGAAAACGGAGACATCCTGGTAGTGAGCAATGCAGAATTCAGTTGTTTATGTTATTACATTGAACTATCTCTTGGTGCTAGGTGAGGGTGTGCTGGGGTTCAAGGCTGTCTAAAGGCAGCGCGGAAGGGGTAAATCTGGATCTATCCGATGGGTTAGCAAAGACGTATGGTTATTTGTTTGCTAGGTGTTATCACCTTGTCCATGTCCCATACGCCGGATGTAGCGTAGATGTCCTTGCTCAACTGCTCGCGCACCTCTTCGACTGACTTGGCAACACAGACGAGGGTGCTGCCCATGAAGTCGAGGCTGTCAGGGTTGTCGTCCTTGGGAACACTGTTCAGAAGGGCACCTTTCCGCATAGTTAGCATTCGTGGGCGAGGTACATGAGTGGTGAGAGCAAGGGAAGGGCTGCAACATACCTCCCATCTTCCAGCTTCCATTCTCAACATTGGGCTGCATGTTGCTGAAGTGAAGGCTACAGAAATGAGTATACGTTCAAATTACAGCCAATTGAATACTCACTGTCTGACTTCGAGTCTCTTCTCACGAACACCAGGCTTATCCGGAACAACGACGAGGAACTCGTACTTGCCGGGGGGCACCGAGACGGATTGCATCGTGCGAATAGTAGAAAGACGAGGCGTGACTCTAAATCGAGAGAGGGAAGTTGGAGAGACTCGAAGACGTGATGCCATTGGAAAGTGTTTTGGTTCAAGACGAATCGAGGTAGGTTTATATCGTTGAGGTTTCCGGAGAGGTACCGTAGCTAGCTGCGGGGGTGACGATTCGAGGTGGGGTACAAAGGCGTGCCGAGTACGCCTTTCGAATCGACATGAGCCTCTCCACCGAGGATTGGAGGAAGTTGGCGATGCTGATGGGCCGGTTTGCGGCGGTATAGTAGTAGGGTGTTTTTGACAACCATAGTATACAATGATTTCAGGTTAGCTACCTAGGCGATCAGTGACTATAGCCGGCATATTGGATATCATGGTGTCATGTCATGATAGGTTCACAGAGAGTTAGTGCAGTACATTGTGCCGTAGATAATTATAAATATTCAAAGAGAATTCCAACAATGGCTTTACGCAATTAAAAATCTCATTAATACAGTGTTGTTGCGCTTTGACGAGTCTATGAAGTCGTGGGCACAATTGAACTCGTCCATGTCCAGGGTATGCACGAAGGGTAAGAGAAACAAGCCATGATGACTTTAGAGATCAATATTAGAGGCGAACGCCCCGAAATATGAAAGTTGGCCGATATGACTACCGTTCTCTATTCAGTTCGAATCATATATGACCAAATTTAAGAATTGCCTTTGGCAATGCTATGGTATGAACTACCTAGTATGGTGTTGGACGAAACACCGTACGAGTTGATCAGGCGAGTGCTATGCTCCCACCACAGATGGAACCCAAGAGTGCGGTCGAACCATCCCATCTGTGACAGAAATAAAATATGATAAAACATACCCATTGCGAATAGTAGACGATTCTCAATCCATTCCTTGAAAAGGGCATGATGATGCTTACCAAAAGCCCTCAATCATGACAAACTCTGGAGCTTGTTGGTCCCCGACTTCGGCTACAAAGCTTCTAAGAGCTCTTCCCCTCAATTGCCAGGGGTAGGTATCACAACGGGGTCTCATGGCCGACTTGTGTCCTCGTGCAAGATTGAGTCACATTGAAAAAAGATTGGAGGGAAACCCAGTAAAACTAGATCGGCGACACAGATTTCCGACCTGTGACGACAGTTTGTATCCTCAAGGGGAAATACGTCCTGGGTCAAATGATGTCCTCTCTCCATTCCAGGGTAGCTTCAGCTCCGAGGAAAGCAAAGTCATCCCGCAACCCGGAGACCCCGGGTAGAAGACCTGTTAGCCACTCCCCGAGCTCACTCCGTCTTTCTCCTCGGGAGAGAGGCATAGACCAGCCCGGATATAACGTCACCGCCCATCACACGCCTCCGTCCGGCCCAAGCGTTCATCACAGAAAGAAATCCTTGCGTCGGGTATCGTATGTCATCATGCTATGTATGGGGGACTAGAAGGAGGGGGATATGGGTTAGGGTCGGCTTGCCATGTTGGCCCTGGATGATGGTGCCATAGATTTCGCGTAGATGCGAGAGACAGAGTGTCCCCTATGCGAGATGAAGAAGGAATTTTTTCGAGTATCTTTTTCTTTTGGACGGTTCGTCGTTTTGCAATGTCGTCAGTACGGGCCAGCGCCGGAGCATACGGAGATGGAGCCCGGCGTCTCTCCGCCCCAGCTCCGAAAAAGTACCATCAAACCTCGGCGTTGCCTCTCCGTCCACACCCCCATGTCGTCAAAGGCCCACGAGATCGATGGTCTCGAGAACGTAAGAAAAAAAAAAGAGGTCATCGGCTGGGCCGGAACATTTAGACAAGGGGAAAGGGTTTTCACAGAAAGAGAGAAAACTACAGAGACGATAGAGAGCAGGCAAGGTCCCTTGCTTCATGGTACACACCCCTCGTCAGACCACCCGTGACTAGCTGAAGAAAACGCGCAACTTTTTTCTGGGGGGGCCCGGGGTTTGGTTGGGCCTTTCCCGCATTGGATCTGAGCTTTCTACCCCGTTCTACCTTGTCGGGGAGAGCTTGTAGATGCGGCGAGAGGCGAGAATGTGGCTACGCCTTGGAAAAAAAAAAAACAAGGTCAGCTGAGACTCGGTGGTTGGCAATTGGATCGTGCCAGGGTAGCTTGGGTTAAGGTACAATGATATAATAATGTCTTGCTTCGCACCTCGATAGCTTCCCTTTTGTCTCTTCACTCTTCCATCACATTTCACAGTTGCATCATAGCAATCAAACATCATATCCATTGGATACTGAACACTTATACATCTACAAACAACCATCTACCTTATGCCCTACATTCTACCTGAGACGAAGCTGGACACCACCTACCTGCCCCCCTCCCAGAAGAACCACATCATGGCTCCCTCCGTCTTCGTTCTCCTCCACCGGGACACCTCGTCCACCGTCTCCATCGTTTCCGTCTTCCTCGACCTCCAAGACGCCAACGCCGCCTGTCTTCACAGTGCCCAGGAGGCCGGTGTCGAGGTCAAGCCCGCCACTGCCACCGACTCTGAGAAGAAGGAGTCTGTGAAGCCCTCCCTTAACAAGGAGCCCCTCCGCTGGGAGGCTCCCGATGGTACCTCTTCGTGGGTTGAGCGTCACACCGTGACCCCCCGCAAGAATCTCGGCCCCGGCGCCGCCGAGCGACCCAGCGGTCTCAAGAGGAACGACAGCCGCCTGTACATCAACGACGAGGATGATGTGATTGAGCTTGCCGACGACGACGGCCACTACGACTAAGAAAGTCTATCAAAAGCGATAGGGTTGGATTTTAGACGAGATGCAAGTAATGCGGAGTTAATCTATGAGATCTGCAAAAAAAAGCAGAGGGCGGGGTTTGGGCCAGGGGGAGAAGTAATGATATGCGCATGAGACAGGCCTGGTTTGTGGATAATTGGTTTCAAAGTAGCAGGTTTTCAGCGAAATGCCTTCATGAATATATGAGAAACAATCTCTCTTTGACTTGTAGTCATCTATCCAAATGTATACTGATTCTTTCCCCCAGTGACTTGAGATGTATATGTGTATAGATATCGTGTAGTAGTATATGCCGTTGTAAATATCTTGCTTTTACAGCTTGGCCTTGGGAGTCTCCTGCTTCATCATGGTCTCGGCCACGATTCTCCTCTGGATCTTGCCCGTCGCCGTCTTGGGCATCACCTCGGTGAAGTAAACCTGGCATCGTTAGTATATATACCTCCTTGTGATACAAAACAAACTCACCTTTTTGGGCACCTTGAACTTGGCCACTCTCTCCTCCACCCAGCCCTTAAGCTCGCTGGCTGTCAGCTTCTCGCCGTTCTTGAGCACCACCGCCACACCAATATCCTGGCCGTACACCTCATCGGGAATAGCAAAGCTGACGGCCTCGCTGACCTTGGGGTGGCGCGTCAGGACATTGTCCAGCTCGATGGGGCTGATCTTCTCGCCGCCCTTGTTGATGAGCTCCTTGATACGGCCGGTGATGATGATATATCCATCCTCGTCCTTCTTGCCCTGGTCGCCTGTGCGGAAGAAACCGTTCTTGTGGTAAGAAGAGGCGTTGGCCGAGGGGTTGTTGAGGTAGCCCTTGGTCACATTCTCGCCCTTGATGCAGATCTCACCCTCAGATCCCTGAGACACCTCCTCACCTTGATCATTGAGGATTCTGACCTCGACGCCCTGGCCGATACCGACGGTGCCAGCCTTTCTCTTGGCCGGGGGAAGAGGGTTCGAGGTCATTTGGTGAGAAGCCTCGGTCATGGCGTAGGCCTCGAGGACGGGAGCGTTGTACGTCTCCTCGAGCTGCTGGAAGACGGTGGGCGACAAGGGGCTGGAGCAGGAGCGGATGAAGCGAATGCTTGGCTTGGGGCTCGGGGGAGGGTTCTTGAGCAGGATCTGGTGGATGGTAGGGACGGCAGTGTACCAGTTGGCCTTGTGGGCGATAAAGTCGACCCAGAACTCGGAGGCCGAGAATTTGGTGGGCACAACCATGGAGCCGCCGGTGAAGAGGGGCGCCAGAAGACCGCAGAGCAGACCGTGGACGTGGAACAGAGGCATGACCAGCATGGTACGGTCCTTGTCGGTGAGTTGGTATGTCTGCTTGATGTTGTCTGATAGGGTCAGTTAGCGGTGTTCACTCATGACTAGCTCTCATCATGACATACGCATAGTTCGGGTCAGGTTTCGGTGAGTGAGAGGAACCTAGAAATGTGAGATTTCGATCATGAATGAGCTTTGGTTATCATATACTCACCACCTTAGGTCGAGATGTGGTACCGCTGTCCGATGTTAGTGAGAGTGAGATATCAGGCATATCATGAGATAACCAACCTGGTGTGGAGGATCAGAGCAACATCATCAGGCTCAGCAGTCAAGACCTTTTCCGTCTTTCCCTTCAAGAGACCATAGTCCTTGACATCCAGCGCAACCTCGCCCTTGGAGGCATCCCAGTAGCACTCAGCGACAGCAGCGTTAAACTTCTTGGCGGCCTTGACGCTGGCAGCGTTGGCAGCCCAAGCACCCCGAGGAACGAGGACAATGGCGCTCTTGACATCGTCAATGTAAAACTCAAACTCGTCCTGCTTGTAGTTGGGGTTGAGAGGTGCAGCGATGCCGCGCTGCCACGAGGCGGCCAGGAAGGAGACGATGAACTCGTACGAGTTGACGAGGGCGATGCTCACGGGCGCGGCCTTGGTGATGCCGAGGTCGGCGAGCTTGCGCTGGAAGGCGGCCACGTCGGCCTGGAGCTCCGAGTAGCGCTTGGTGAGGGCGTTGGGCTTGGAGGGCACGATGACGGCCTCGGCGAGGGGATTGCCCTGGTTGATGGCGGTTTGAAGGGTCAATGCCATGATTGCGCAAAGATCAGGTGAATGTGTAAAGTTTGAGTGAGTGAGAAGAGCTCGGGATTCGCAGGGCCGAGGTTTAGCGATCCAGATGGTGATGGGATGCGACCTTTTCGAATAGATCGGGGTATTAACGTCAAATCTCGATGATCCCAATGATGGAAAGAAAAAAGATAAAAGATCAAGACCGCGTTCAATAGTTCAACTTTGTTAGCTCTCGGCTGCTCGCTCGCTGGTGATAGGGGAACGGTGACGTGCTTCTTGGCTCGTCCGGGGGACGCTCGGCTTCCATCCGACCGCCCACCGAACCCAGCCCGCCCCGTCCCTAGAGCCCATAATTACGGGCCTCCAAGCTGTAACAGCAGGGATACGGGGGAATTTCAGGGGATGCTTCCAGAACGAGTTGCCCTGGACACGGGAGGGAAGAGAGCAGAGCTGTCATGATATGGGGCCGGGCAGTTTGAGGCCCAACACGTCAGCTTTTGTTACAGTAGGTTGCTTGAGGCTCTGGAGCTCTCTCGTCATTGTGCATGTCCGGATAAAGAAAGGCTAGAGTCTCGACCACATCTATTACATTGAGATGCAACGGCACGAGCCATATATCTGCTTTTATCCATCCATAGAGATTCATCGCAGCGGCTAAATTGATCCATACATCCATCCATGGATCTCGGAGCCTAGAACTGTCCTGTCAAGCTCAATGTGGCTGGCGCCGGAAATCGGCAGGACCGTCTGGGCAGAAAAAGCCTTGGGTAGTAGGTACCTTAGGTTAGACTTGGCCCGGGGCCATTAATTAATTAATTGGCGGGGTTTTAGAGGGACGTTAGGTTAGGCTGTTCTGGCTGCAAGTTGCACCTCCGCCCACTGCAACTTAGGGGCATCAACGCCTGAACTCACCACCTACTCCATTGGGACAACGGATCTCTCCCATCCTCGAGCTGCGCCTCCATCTTCTCCCCCACTGTTGTCTCCCCCCGTCGCATCTACAGCTTCAACTTTACTAATAGTTCCATTCATACACGACGGTCGCCTCGAGATCTCCCGTCTCCATCTCCTCCGGCTCTGCCATCACGTGTATGCCTTCTCTTCCGCGACGACCAACGATCCTCCTCCCCGCTCTGATCCGACTACATCCAGACGTCGCCCATCATGGCTGAGGTGGACGAAATGCCCACCTTTGGCGCCGAGCTCAAGGTTGGTTGCCTCTTTATCCGATAGTTCCGTCGATTTGTTCCGTCTCTGCCTCTTGCTTCGACATTGCTAGTTGCGCCCCCTGCAGATCCGACAACCGAGACTCGACTTGACGTGGACTCGTACAGCTGACAAACATGCTAGGACGGCTTCAAACCCGCCAATGCTTGGGTCGGACATGGTATCGCATGGCTTGAAGATATCCAGGCGTTCTACCGAGAACGCGCTGTCATCGAGAAGGAATACAGCGCCAAGCTGTCGGCTCTCGCAAAGAAGTACTTTGAGAAGAAGAATAAGAAGACGGCTCAGTTGAGCGTTGGCGACTCTCCTGCCATGACGCCCGGCTCGCTTGAGAGGTATGACAGACCCAAGCTACCATCCGCCTTTCCGTGGTCCGGTTTGTGCGCATTCGTGCTAACTACGTCAGCGCCTCATTGACGACATGGACAACCCAGCTTACGACGCTCGAATCCCGCGCCGGCGAACACGATAAATATGCCAACAGCCTTGTATCCCAGGTCGCCGAGCCGCTCAAGTTCTTTGGCAACCGGTTCGAGGAACTGCGCAAACGCCATGCCGAATATGCCGCCAAGCTCGAAGGGGAGCGCGAGGCCTCGTATGCCGCCCTCGCCAAGACCAAAGCCAAATACGACGCCGTGTGCCAGGAGGTCGAGGCCAAGCGCAAAAAGACCGAGTCGCATTACGACAAGGCCAAGGCCCAGAGTGCCTACCAGCAGCAGCTCTTTGAGATGAACAATGCCAAGAACACTTATATCATTTCCATCAACGTTACCAACAAGCAAAAGGAAAAGTACTATCATGACTATGTCCCCGAGGTTATGGATAGTCTACAGGACTTGAGCGAATTCCGAACGACAAAGCTCAACAGCCTCTGGACCGTTGCGACCACTCTCGAATCCGACATGCTGCAGCAGAGCAATGGCATGATTCAGCATCAGGGCACCGAGATTCTGAGGAACCTGCCGCATCTTGACTCCATGATGTACATTCAGCATAACATTGGTTCTTGGAGGGAACCTCCGGATAAGCAATTTGAGGCCAGCCCCGTCTGGCATGACGACGGCACCATGGTGGTTGACGAGACGGCCAAGATTTACTTGCGCAACGTCTTGAGCAAGTCCAAATCACAACTGGGCGAGCTACGGAGGGAAGTGGATAAGAAGCGAAGAGAAGTTGAGGGTGTGAGACGCTTGAAGCAGCGGGTCCGAGAAGGCAAGGAAAAGAAGGATGAAGTCGAAGTTGTCCGTACCCTCTTCGCGATGCAAGAGGACCTTCACGCCGTTGATCGTCAGCGGCTGACGGCCGAGGTTGAAACGTCGACCATCACATCCGTTGTCGGCGATGTCACGCTCGGAGCTAAGAACCACAACTTTAAGGGCCAGACATTCAAGATACCTACCAATTGCGACCTCTGCGGCGAGAGGATCTGGGGATTGAGCGCCAAGGGCTTCGACTGTCGAGACTGCGGCTACACGTGTCATAGCAAGTGCGAGATGAAGGTGCCAGCTGACTGCCCTGGCGAACAGACAAAGGAGGAGCGCAAGAAGCTCAAGGCTGAACGTCAGGACTTTGCGAACAAGCTGCTCAAGCCGAGCGCCATGACATCGACGCACTCCGCCACTTCGGACGGGCCCGACCTCACCCGTTCCAACACCATGACCTCTCTCAGCTCACACTCGGCGCGCCCGTCCTTGTCGGGTTCTGTGTCTGGGCAGCGCAGTCCTGCTGAGGAGACGCCTCCTGAGGTTGGCCCACGACCAAGCATCTCATCCAAGACGTCCAACACTGTGCGGAAGAACCGAATCATGGCACCTCCACCAACAGCATACATTACAGATGGAGGAGCTAACGCACCAAACGGTGGCGAGAAGGAGGAAAAGAAGGGCAAGATGTTGTATGCATTCGAAGCGAGCGGCGACGGAGAGCTTACAGTACCAGAGGGCCGGGATGTGGTGCTACTCGAACCTGATGGTAAGTTTGACTATTCTTCATTATAATCATGACATGTTCTAACTTTGTCGCAACAGATGGCTCCGGCTGGTTAAAGGTTCGCCTAGGCTATAAGGAAGGCCTTGTCCCAGCATCATATGTAGAAATAACCACCACAACCACACCCTCAGCGCCTGCACCACAGGCCAGGCCCTCATCCACGTACTCGACGTCCACCACCTCGTCAGTAACAGCCTCAACAAAGAAAAAGGGCCCTGCTGTGGCACCTAAGCGCGGCGCAAAGAAGCTCCGATACGTAGAGGCGCTCTACGAGTACACGGCAGGCAGCGAGACGGAGCACTCGATGGCAGAGGGCGAACGTTTTGTTCTTGTGCAGGATGACCCGGGCGACGGATGGGTCGAAGTTGAAAAGGCGGGCGTCACGGGAAGCGTGCCTGCGAGCTACGTCCAGGCTGTCTAGAGAACCAAGAGGGAGTGCAGGTGCGAGGCCTGCCTTCGGAGGATGGCGCGGCTGAGGATGAGACAAGCTGTAGCTTGATAAGTGGCAGTTGTATATATGAAACGGTGTTGTGGGAGAGTGAGCCGGAGATACTTGCTGGGGTTCTACCATGTGAGTCTTGGACTTGGGAAGAGATGGTAGACAAAAAAGTCAAGCCCAGAAAGGGAGGGGAGGTATTCGTGTACATTGTGACATAGCATTCATGGAAGGGGAAAGTACATAACGCATCATCATGTTAAAAAAAAAACATGCTCGTACCGAAACCGAAGGGCCCGTCTTGATTCCTCATGTTGCTTACGAAGTCGTCGTGCGTGGTGTCTCCGCCACGACCGAGCTTCCCGGGGACACGCGGTGACACACATGAACTTAAAGTATCACAAAAGACAAGATGAGACAAATATAGTGATGATGAGATGAAAACGGTGACACAAAAAGACTGGACGATTTCTTCATCCCGTCACGTATCAATTTCATGAAATTGAGAGGGAAAAAAAAGGGCGCGAGGCAAAAAAAGGGGCAACCCGTCTATATATATTACACGATTGTACATCAAGTCCATCCATATGTCCCTCGACCCGCCGCCTGCTTCATCATCTCGTAAATAAATAAATGCAAAAAAACCTTGTAAAAAAAACCTAAACCGGTTCCTGGGCATTCCCGCCCTATGGTCGTTTCTCTTCGTCCATCGCTTTGTGCGTGTGCGTTGCAAGTGTAAAATAGGAGGGGGATATCATCTCTTTCCAGAGCCTTCAAATCAAACGCCATGCCGTTAAAAAAAGGAGGAGGAGGAGGAGGAGGAGGAGGAGGAGGAGGGAGGGAATAAAT
>NKCI01000394.1:0-19174 GCA_003946985.1 Fusarium duplospermum
GTTTTCCCCTCTAAGATAATAATACTTATTATTAAGATTACTAAGACTTAATTAAAATAATATAATTCCCTCTAGGGTAATAATATATTAAAATTCTATTATAATAATTTAACTTAGTTTTTATTAATTAATTTTAATAATTTTTAATTATATAAAAAAAAAATAATTTTATAAGATTTTAATTTCTTTAATTAATTAAAAATTATTAAAATATTTAAAAAATAAATAATAAATAAACCTTTTAATTAAAAAGAGATTTTAATTTCTTGAATTAATTAAGAAATAATATATTTATTATTAATAAAGCTTATTATTAAAGCTATTATTAATATTATAAATAAACTTTATTATTATAAATATATTAAAAACCTAGGCTTTAAATATAATACCTTTAATATTAAAATTATAAATATTTAATTAAAATCCTTTAATTTTTATTTTAAATATAATAAAGCTAAAAGAATAATAATAAATATATATTTATAAAATTTTTATTATAAAGCTATTTTATTTTTATTAATTACTAAGAGCTAAAATTAAAATTATTAAGTTATATCTTTTATTTACTTATCTTAAACCTATTATTAGCTTAAGTAAAAATAGCGACTACTTAGGATTATAAGCGAGATAAGAAGTAGTATAAGTTAATATTCGCATTCTATAATAGACTATTTTATACCGCAGCTCGTCGTCGTCGCCGTGGCGCCAACGCTTCCTCCACCGTCCTCCCAAAAAGTTGACTTGGCGTCAACCCATTAGTGCGAAAGATGCAGCCCTGACCATGCGCCTCCGGATTATGTTCTCCCGGACGGGGCGTGATCAGGTTCCAATCTGCGAGGCATATCCAGCAGAATTCATGGTGACAGTTGGAGCCTATGGGAATTAATTAGCTCGAGCTTAGCTATGATGAGGGTTTGCGTAGACTTACATGTCATGTGGAAACAGGCTTCGCCCTTTTGAATGTTTTGGTTACAGTTCGGACACGGCTTGGTGTTATTTGCAATCCAGTCTTGTGTCTGCTGGTACTGCGGGTCACCATGATCTCGGGCACTTTCAAACTCCTCACAGCTGAGTCCTTCGTGCCAAGGAATCATGTGTTTGTAACACATCTCAAAGGCACACTCTTGGCAGTGAATATGAGGGTCCGTCTCATCACCGTCGTCGTAGAGTTGACCGTTAGGACAGCCTTGGCGGAGACACCATCGGAAGTTTTCCAGCTTGCTTATCGCGTTGAGATGAAGGTAACGATCATACCTAAAATATCGTTAGTAAATTGCTTGGATGGATTAAGAGATGACTTACAGTTCAAAAGTCTCTGGCTCGGCATACAGTCGAACCTCGTCGTAATCAAGTCGTCGAGCACAGCCATCAGAGGGACAAGCAAGTTGATCACACCTGCTCCGTCCATACTGCTCAAGCTGTGTCTTGAGATGCTGCTCCAAACAGCCAGTACAAAAGTCGATCTCATGGTTACACCCTATCCTTAGCTTCACTGGGAACAGGAGAATCTTCCACATCCACTCGCCGTGGAAGCCGGCGCATAGATCCAACCATTCTTCTACGGAAGCAAAGTCGACGTCGAAGAATTCATCAGTGCAAACTGCGCATTCCTTCGGGGTTCGTTGTCGTCGGATGAATCTGATGAATAGTGGAACTAGAATGCTGCCTCCCTCGTAGTCGACACGGATCATCTTGATGTTTCCAGGGTTGAAAGGGGGAATTCGACCAGCTTCATCGGGTTCTGTATTGTTGAAGGCTGGATCGAAGAGTGAGTACATCCGGCCGACTACAGCCAGTTGATTGTGCATCCTGGCTGCAATCTTCAAGGCCTCGTCGCTTGGCAGGGGATTCATCTTGGCTAGAGCAGCTCGGAAGATGAGGATACGATCATACCTGTCAAAAGTTAGCAGAGAACATGCGAAATAAACCTCACAGGGTAAAACATACATGGCCATCTTGTTGTCTGCATCCTTGTCACCGAGCTGTCGTAACAAGTTCGCAAGAGCTCCCCGATGAGTAAGACGCAGACCATGATCACAGTTCGGCGCCGGGCAAGTCAACCAACTGCCTCTCCCCAAGTTGCCCCACCAGTCATTGGTAAGAGATTCAGTGATAGAGTTCAAGTAGCAATCAGTACAGATGAACTTGGAGCAGCAAGCAGTCGGCTGCGACGCACTCGCAAATTCATTGACGCGGACTCTCGGGTTGTTGGACTTGTTTGCAAACTTGGGCAGTTGGCACAAGTCACAAGGAAGGATCTTGAGATCTGCAGTCGAAATGTTCTCGGCTAGTCGTCGAGCTTGTTGAGTGTCGAGTTTGATGTCGAGGAGGTTGTTGGTCAACATGGCCATTGAACATGACTGCAAGAACGGAGCCGCGTTCGGTGCATTTCCAGGTTCTGCCATGTTCTGAAATCCTTGAGAGAACATGTTGTTGACGAGAATCATCCGAGGTGTTGGGTTACTCCAAGGAACACGACCCGCTTCTTCCATCTGAAGCTCATGCCTCTGCCTCTCCTCTTCAACCTGCTCCATCTGCTGATTAAACACAGCCTTGACATCCTCCATCTCTTGAACCTGCATAGCCAACTTCTCAGCCATGTCCCTATTCTCAGTATCAACCTCACGTTTTCGTTGATGCATTTCGAAAAGTGCGCGTCTTCCCTCATCACACTCTGCTTTTTCACGTGCCAGCTCAGTTTCCAGAGTCCTGACCTTTTTCGCGAGGAGTATTCTTTCTTGTTGTATCGTGACGGGGGCGTCCTCCGTAGGTTGTAGCAGGGCACGGTTCTCGGCTTCGAGTTCGTTGATTCTCTCTTGTAGTTGACCTTGAGCCTCGGACATTCTGATGCAAGAAACTTGATAGTCCTTCAACTTCTCGGCGTAATCCTTTACCAGCGACTTTTCCTTCGCCAGACGAGCGTCCCGTTCGTATAGTCTTCGTGCATGCTCGTTTATTTGCTGTGTAAGCTCCTGTTGTTGCTGTGCGCGTCGGTGCTCTAGCTGTTCCTTCTCTTGCCTCAAGAGAGTAACCTTTTCATTCGCCAGCCGACATCTTCTTTTATCCTCGTCGAGAAGCTGCCGCATTTGCTGATGCTCCTGATGCCTCAGCTGAAGCTCATGGCATACCACCTGAACCTCCTGCTCAAGACGGTCGGCCCTTGTGGCCTGCTGGTTTCGCTCCTGGTCGAGAGTCCTAATCCGATCACGAAGAGATTCGACGACGGCATCCTGTAGATGAGTCTCGAACTGAACCTCTTCGTGGACCGATGGTTCAAAAACAACGCCATCCTCAAAGGCGTTCGAGACACGACGAGGCTCGTGGGGTTCAAGATCGGGAAACTCGGCGACCGGGGCGAGAGGGATAGTCGACCTCGAGGCCTTTTTACCCCGAAAGACCTCGGAGAAGCTTCGTCTCAACTTGGTAGACATGATTGAACTGCTGAGGAATAAAAGAAAAACTGGGAGGGGTAATCGGTCATATTTTTGCAGTCGTGAATTAGAATCAGGCTGAGACGCGCAGTTTCGTTTTTCCACAGCGGCAAGGCGGCCGCATCAAGACCGACCAAGTTCAGCCGTGGCTGCATAAGGCTCTGGCAAAAACTGGATTTACTGGCTGTGTTCGCAGACACATCATGTTGTCAGATAGGAAACTAGTGGTTTTGGTGCAGCCTGTAATGGGGTGACAAGTCTTTCTACCTAGGTACGTAGTTCGCCAACCGACATGATCTAAACCCTATTTCAACTGGTGGATGTTCCGGATTGCCTATTGGGGCTGGTGTTTCGATGGCGCAAGGCAGTTAAATGTAGAGCAGGGGTTGTAAGGCATTTGGATGGCTGTTTTTGCCTTGGCGTGGACGCCACCAGGCTTGGAGGATAAGGCGTACTTGGCAGCTCTTATCACATTTGTGGGATAAGACATGTAGAATGTGAAAGGCGAAATAAATGTGGAAAGGTTATAGAACCGTATAAAGCCTTGACTCTATTCACTTGGAGCTTTTAACCCGACTGCGCCATGTGTTGCAACACAGCCCAGTTTGTTCAATGATGGCGGTGCACCTGTCAATCGACTCTGCCACTATTGCCCTCAGCATACTAATTTAAATATTATCCAACTCTTTCTTCAGTGTCTTGGTATAGCATATATCCATGAATTAAACGAAAATGTCTTCCGACATTGCCTTAATAGGTGTAGTGGAATCTGGGGTTGTGCTCTCCCAACTCCTCGGCCTCCTCCTCAGTCAGACCCCGGATCCTGTGATCCTCCTTGCCAGCCATCTTTCGCTTGTTCTGGTGGCGGAAGAAGGTCCAAAATGATAGATAGATGACGGAAGACATGGCAATCAAGGCCATGGAGACTGCGTGTCCCTTGACGAAGCGAGGACCTTCGTGAGTTTTGTACAGCTGCATTCATGTTAGTCGGGCTATTCTCGGATTCGACACGAAGAAGGTTCAACTTACAAAGGGAGCTGGGATACCAGCAGAGTTTCCGATAGTCAGCTGCAGACCGGTTGCAACAGTGCGCTTTCCATATCGAGGGTTGTTGCTAGGAAGCCAAGCGAGAGGAAGACCAACGACAACGTACAAGCCCATAGCCGCGAGGAAGCAACCAAAATACTTCACGCCTCCAGGAGCAGTGCTAACCAGAATAGCGTATCCAGTCGTGCAAACGAGACCGAAAATCACAGTAAAGACTGCACGGCGTTGACTTCGGTCAGACATCCAAGCGACAACGATGTAGCTGATAGCTCCCAACGCATAACAAGGGATCGTAAGAGCCTGGACCTGCGCAATACTCCAATCACCAAGACCTCGGATAATAGTAGGCAAGAAAGTCGAGTAACCGTAGAGAATAACATCACCACCAAACTGACCAATGCAGAATAGCCAGATCTTCCAATCCTTCAAACCAGCATACACATCCTCCTTGTGCATCTGGTCCGAAGACTTGGTATGTCCAATCTGCTGTCGCATACGCAGATCGATAAGCTCGCGTTCGTTGATGGTAAGATAATGAGCCGAATCAGGCGTATCGGCCAACCAGAACCAGATGGAGATGCCCAGGATCACGGTGGGAATGCCTTCAAGGATGATGATCCATCGCCAACCGCGTAGCCCAGCAACCCCATCCATGTAACCGATTCCGTAAGCGAGGAGTCCACCCATGGATCCGGCGATGGCAGCTGACACGAAGAGGTAGCCGATTCGGAGGGCGTATTCGCGCTTTGTGTAGAACATGGTGAGGTAGATTGTTAAACCGGGGAATAGACCACCTTCGAGGGCTCCGAGGATGACGCGGCATGCTATCAAGCTTTGGTAGTTTTGTACAATGCCCGTCAAGGTAGCCACGATACCCCAAGCAGTCGTGATGAATGCGATCCAGCGCGATGGGGTGAATTTCTTAATGACCAAGTTCGAAGGCAACTCAGAGAGAATGTAGGTGACAAACAGAACCGAAACAGCAATCTGGTACTGGTCGCCAGTGAGGCCGAGGTCTTCTTCCATGCCGTAAAGTCGAGCGTTGCCAATGTTGACGCGATCTAAGAAACTGAGAAGGTAGAGGAGCATGACGGGAGGGACAATCCATCTGTCGAGTTTGCGAAGGAGAGCCTTTTCGGCCGCTGGATCGATGTAGACATCATCTTGGACAGTGCGCTGCTCCTCGATTTCCTTGTCAGGGAGGGTATCGGAAAGTGCTGGATCAGCCTTTGAAGCCATGATTGCGAAGAAGAGAGGATGAATGGTGAGCAAAGAGGGTAAGATCTGTCAAACAGAAAGTCGGGTCATGGACCATTTATGGGCCTCGTTACTCCGCACTAACTACCCCGGATCTTTGAAAGATAGTGAGGGGAATCTTGTCTCTGGAGATATCACCATATTGTCCATGGTGACGCGCAGGGATAAGACCGGGATGACTTTCTCGGGGACCTGCCTTGTCGGGGTGGAGAGGGTCGGGTCCGTGAGGGGTTTGCCGGATGACATGAATCAGTTGGAGCCGGTATTTTCTATCTTGCCGATCTTGTCGGTAAGGATTTGACGTCACTAGTTTATGTCAAGGTTTCTCCGCCCGAGTTGATTGCAGAAGAAAGAATCCTTCTCGAAACCCAGTCAGGTGTGGGTTTCACGCGAGTCATTAAACTTTTTACCCCCCAGCCCCGGATACATCTCATAACACGTCCGATAACAAACTTATGATTCCTGCCTTTACCTATCTCACACCCTTGTTCCGGTCCCCATTGTTTAGATAGGCGATATCTATAAGCGAGGGTATGGCATATCCGTGGCAACTTTGAACTTACCGAGAGATATTACCGTAGCATCATGTTACGTTATCGACTAGTCTATTTGTAGCAGGTATTCCGTAACTGGTTGATGGACAGCTGATCAAAGATAATAGTAGCACAGACTGATTGCAAGGACTGTTTCTCGCTTTGGTTGCTGCAGTAGTATTGCATGCCGTCTCTATCTCATTTGAACACACTCTCTATGCACCAAATTGGAACTGCTCCTCAATCTCAGAGGCAAAGTCTTTCCAGGTGCCATTCTCTGAGAACAGAGCATCTAACCACTGCACCTGGTTCCCATCTAGAAAGCTACCAAGGAGAGGATTGCCGAGAACGTCGACATTAGCATAGTTGATGATACCTAAATCTCCTCCTGCACTCCTTGGCATGTTCATTGTCGCTTGAAAGGAATGGCCTGGATATATCGCTGTAGCTGGTGTCGCATCCGCTTGACCAGCAAACGGAGGCTTCTCGATGCACACGGGGTCCAATCTTCCAGAGGCTCTCAAGTTCGAGACACCTGCCTGGATTTGTGATAGTCTCTCGCAGAAATCGACGGCAGGGATATTTCCATCAGTTTTTAGCGACCGAAGAACGCTCAGCAGGGTCTCGAAATGATCCGAGTTGACAGCCGTTGGCTTCATAACGGCCGACATGATGAGAATCATGGCTGCTGAAAAGATATGATGTGCATCCCAATATCCAAAAGTCGCCATTGAGCCATCAAGAAAGAGGCCTTCGACGATCCGACTGGATGCTTGGGCTGCGTTCACACAGCTTTCTGCCAAAGCCAAGGTAATGGACGAAACAGTTTGACGTGGCGGTACATCCTCTCGAACCTTGGAGCCTAGTTGAAACTGCATTTTGAAGAGGTGTAGGAGGACGGGACGGGTTGTTTGGATGATGCATTGGTTGTATGCAAGGTGAAGACTTGCAACAGGTCGAGGCGTGCCTCGCTCTTTGATTCGCATTTCGGGAGGCAGTTCGTCGTTCCATGCTCGAAGTTGCTTAAGAATGCCGTGTACTTGATGGATATAGAGCCCGTTCGTAGCTTTCGGTATGCCGTAGATATGTGTCACTGGGGGAACCAGGTTAGAACGAGTTCAGAAGCAGGATGGATAACTCACAGATGTTTCCGATAATTCGTGCGAGCTTGATGTTGATAATCAAGTTCTGGGGATCCAAAAATTCCGCCATCTCTTCCCTTGTCAGACCGTCCATACTCGGCATCTCGACGTCAATATCCTCGTCTCTGACCGTGATGGGTTGACCAAGCTTCGAGGCCGAAAATCGGTCAAAGAAGTAAAGGACCCACCAAGTCCGCCGTCTACTTTCTCGTTCGACCGGTGTGAGAGTTGTATGTCTCGAAGCCGACCGGTGCATGCCTAGGCTCTGAGCAAGCCTCATGGCGATGCCACTATAACAGTATGCAGTTCGAATTCGACCGAGAATATTGGAGGCCCATGCCTAGTACTGTTAGCATAGTGTCAGTTATGGAGGCCAATCTCTTACCAGTAGTGTCAACACTTCGACTTGCATCAAGGAGGGCTCCTCGTAAGCGTCTTGGTTCTCCTGAAGCAAGTTCACTGCTCGCACATAATAGTCTGTACCGGGCACCCTGTTGTTGTCACCAACACCTCTTCTATGTGTATAGATCTCCCCCAGAGCCATCAGAGCATAAAATTTGCATAGCCATAGTGTCGATGGCATCAGTTCCCTTCGATAGACAGCATCAATCTCTCGCATGAACGTGACTTCTAGGAAGAGAGGATGGTAATTGCCAATGAACCGTCGAGCAACGTTCAAGAGTAACTTGACGTGCATCCGCTCTGGGAACTCGGGACCTTCTTCAGCAGATATTTGTCCATGTGTATTCAGACGATAGTAGTTGGATAAGCCGGCTGTGGACGGTGTATATGTGTCATCTAGACACGACATGAGTCGGTTACTAAAGGCAGCACATGATGCTTCTCCGATGAAGCCTGGCTCTGATGAGCGTTCGTGAACAGGCTTTTCTGGTTGACGATCGAATAGGGGGTTGAATAAGTTGCTCTCCTCTTTTGACAGCGATGGGGGTTCGTCTTCGGTCTCGTTGTCGTCAAAGGGGGTGTTGAAGCTTTGCTCGCTTTCTGGTGTTGGGTTCTGGGTGACTGCACGTAGTCGTTTGCTGTCTGCCTCGAGCTTCTTGAGGTAGCTACAAGAGGGTATCCAGATGAGTACATGGGGTCTGAGGTCTTGTCAAAGTACACACCTTTCAGATATTGTAATCTTTCGCTCCCTAGCAGGAAATTGACACTCATTAACCCTACCGGTACTCACACAGGACTGACACGGCTGGGTCCCTGAGCATTTGATCTTTTGAGTGTGGCATCTATGGCAGCTGCAATGAATCTCAGTTAGAATATCTTGTACGTAACTCGCGACAAGTCGGCAACTCACGCTGCCAGCAGTCTTCTTGGTCGTCTAGTGGTCTGAACGCTCATCCTGGATGCGTAACAAACTGGGTGGATTCGGTTCGTATGCCTGGTCAACCCACAGGTTATGGAACAGATTCGGTCTTCCGGAGAATGCGGGTCCGACGCTGTCTTGAGTCTGGGGTAATCGGCCTGGCTTCAAGTCGAGTTGCCGGTTGGTGAGCTTAGAGAGCCGAGGACGGAGGTGGAGACATCGGCAAGTGTCACGTTACCGAGTGGGTTGACCGGCAATTTCGATTTTTGCCGATGACTAAGCTGAGAATCGACCAATGCCGTTTGCGGGAGACGAAGCCGAGGATTGCATCACGGAGTTCCCCCCACAACATTGAGGCTTCATCATTGCGCCGAGGGTTGATATAATACACCATGGAGGCGTACAAGATGCAGATAATCCTACAACTTCTTCTCTACCCCAGTCATTCCCCCCCACCCTAAACCTCCTTGTCCTACCTTTTCCCCCACAACTCTTTCACAATGGCAACTCAAGGCATTCGCATCGCCATTGACCGTGGTGGCACCTTTACAGATGCCTGGGCAGAGGTTCCTGGGCGAAGCGAACACATCGTCTTCAAAGTCCTCTCAGTATGTCCAGACGAGTACGACGACGCCCCTACAGAATGCATCAGACAGATCCTCGAGATTGCCCTGGAAAAGTCCATACCCAAGGGATCTTTGCTAGATCTTGAGCCCATCGAGTCGATTCGCATGGGAACAACAGTCGCCACAAATGCTCTTTTGGAAAGAAAGGGAGATCGAGTCGCATTCCTCGCAACAAAAGGCTTCCGAGATATTCTTCTTATCGGCAACCAGACCAGACCAGACCTATTCGATCTTGCTGTCCGAAGATTAGAGCAACTCTACGAGACAGTGGTCGAGGTTGATGAGCGTGTCACCATTGAGGGCGCTAGCGAAGCGCCTGAAACCGCACCCATCGATGTTGCATCAGATCCGGCCCTTGTTATGGGCCAGACCGGAGAAGTTGTCAGGATCATGAAAAAAACAGATCTCGCCGCTGTGCGAGCCGATCTTGAGAAGCTCAAGGCACAGGGTTTCAAGAACGTTGCCATTGGCCTTATGCACTCATACACCTACCCAGAGCATGAACTTCAAGTCAAGAACCTCGCCGAGGAGATGGGTTTCAAGGTCTCCGCCTCTTCAGTTCTGCAGTCCATGGCCAAGTATGTTCCTCGAAGTCAATCTGCCGTTGCAGATGCCTATCTTACACCCATGACCATGGCCTATCTTGATGGTTTTCGCAAGAACTTCAAGGGCCAACTGGAGGATGAGAGCGCGAACAAGCTACTCATCTGCCAGTCTGATGGTGGCCTGACGAGTTGGTCCAAGTTTACTGGTTTGAGGGGCGTGTTGAGTGGTCCTGCTGGAGGTGTTGTTGGCTTGTCGAGGACATGCTATGATGATGCTGATGGCACGCCAGTTCTTGGCTTTGATATGGTATGTGAAGAAGTCATTGTACAAATTTCTCGTTCTAACTGTTTCTCCAGGGTGGTACAAGCACAGATGTTGCCAGATACTCCGGCGCCCTCGAGCACATCTTTGAGAGCACCATCGCCGAGGTCACGATCCAAACCCCTCAACTCGATATCAACACTGTTGCCGCTGGTGGCGGTTCTATCCTAGCTTGGGAGAACGGTCTTCTCAAGGTCGGCCCGAGCAGTGCTGGTGCGAACCCAGGACCTGCATGCTACGGAAGAGGAGGACCCTTGACCGTGACGGACGCCAACTTCCTTCTCGGTCGAATCATCCCCGATTTCTTTCCCCGACGGCTGGATCTCGAGATTGTCAAGTCCAAGTTCGCCGCTCTCACGGATATTGTCAACCGTGAGAAGGATGGCGGTGAACACTTCACCCCCGAGACATTGGCTCTTGGCTTCCTCGCTATTGCGAATGCTACCATGACTCGACCCATCCGAACTCTCAGCGAAGGCCGCGGTTATGGGGCCGCAAGCCACAACCTGGGCTGCTTTGGCGGTGCTGGTGGACAGCACGCCGTCTTTATCGCCCGTGATCTCGGCATTAAGCGAGCCATCATTCCCTGCTATTCCAGTATCCTGTCCGCCTACGGAATGGCCCTTGCCGATGTCGTGGTTGAGAACCAGGAGCCTGCTGCCATCACCTTCTCCGAGGAAGTTGTGCCTGAGGTGAAGACCAGACTCGAGTCGCTTTCGTCCCAGGGAGCGAAGGGTCTTGTATCTCAAGGGTTTGACGCCAAGTCTACTGAGCACGAGTACTTTCTCAACATGAGGTACAAGGGAAGTGACACATCTCTGATGATTCCTGTTGCTTCCCGTGTGGAGGATGCCGGTCACGCTTTCACTGCGAGACATACGCAAGAGTTTGGCTTCTCTCAGTCCCGAGATATTTTGATTGACGATGTTCGTGTCCGAAGTGTGGGCAAGTCGCGTGTTCTCAACATCTCGAGCCCATTCGCGGAGCTCAATAATTACAACTCTGATGGTCTGACTCCTGTTCCCACGCCTATCTTCTCGAGAAAGATCTTCTTTGAGAAACATGGCTGGACCGAGACAAGTGTCTACGAGCTCAAGTCAATCAGCCCTGGTGTTCACATCACTGGTCCTGCTATGATCATCGATAAGACACAGACTATTGTCGTCGATCACCTGAGCAAGGCTGTTGTCCTCCCTGAGCATGTTGTTCTTGAGGTCGACAAGGCTGAGCAGCAGAGTGTCACCACCCAGACTGTCGATCCCGTCCAACTCAGTGTGTTTGGCCACCGCTTCATGACAGTTGCGGAGCAGATGGGACATACGATGGAAAAGACATCCATTTCGGTCAATATCAAGGAACGACTGGATTACTCGTGTGCCATCTTCTCAGCAGACGGAGGCCTCGTTGCCAATGCTCCTCATGTTCCCAGTCACCTTGGCTCTATGAGCACTGCTATCGCCTACCAAGCACAGCGATACAAGGCTGGTGAATTGAAGCCTGGCGATGTCATTATCAGCAACCATCCCACAGCTGGCGGTACTCATCTTCCGGATATTACCACAATCACCCCCGTCTTTGATGATGAAGAGAACCCCAAGGAGATTATCTTCTTTGTTGCCAACCGTGGTCACCACGCCGATATTGGTGGTATTGTCCCCGGTTCCATGCCACCAAACTCGACCGAGCTGTGGCAGGAGGGTGCTGCCATTGAGTCGTTTAAGATGATCGATCAGGGCGTGTTTGACGAGGCTGGACTCATCAAACGTCTGTACGATGAGCCTGCTTCTTACCCCGGCTGCAGTGGAACACGTACTCTGAACGAGAACATTGCTGATCTCAAGGCTGCTGTTGCTTCCAATCAGAAGGGTATTGAGCTCATCCGGGCTCTGATCAACGAGTTCACCTGGCCCGTTGTTCAGCTTTACATGCATGCCATTCAGGATAA
Source organism: Fusarium duplospermum (assembly GCA_003946985.1). Lineage (NCBI taxonomy): Eukaryota > Fungi > Ascomycota > Sordariomycetes > Hypocreales > Nectriaceae > Fusarium > Fusarium duplospermum. The sequence goes on from NKCI01000394.1 coordinate 12,170, forward strand.
TGCTGCCCAGTCGGTTCGCGATCTGCTTAAGCAGTTTGCTGCCAAGCATGAGGGTGGTGTTCTTGAGGCCACCGAATACAACGACGATGGCATCCCGTTCAAGCTCAAGGTTACCATTGATAAGGAAACTGGCGAGGCTGTTTTCGATTTCACTGGTACAGGTCCCGAACACTCTGGTAACCTCAACGCTCCTCCTACTTGCTCGTACTCTGTCATCATGGTAAGTTTCACTTCACTACTTGAAGGGCATTGGTCGCTAACACTTTTAACAGTACTGCCTTCGATCTATGATCTCTACAGATATCCCTCTCAACCAAGGCTGTCTCAAGCCGATCAAGGTTGTCTGCCCCAAGAACACCATTCTGTCTCCATCACCAACCGCTGGTACCGTCGGTTGCACCACAGAGACATCCCAGAAGGTCGCCGATCTTGTCCTTCGCGCCTTCAACGCCGCAGCTGCCTCTCAAGGTACCATGAATAACCTCAGCTTCGGCTGTGGTGGTACCGACCCTGTCACTGGCGAGGTGACCAAGGGTTTCGGCTACTATGAGACCATCTGTGGTGGTGCTGGAGCTGGTCAGGGCTGGCATGGTGCTAGTGCCGTTCACACACACATGACAAACACACGTATCACAGATCCGGAGATCCTAGAGAAGCGGTATCCTGTGATTCTTCACGAGTTCTCCATCCGCAAGGGAAGTGGTGGTGATGGCCAATGGCGTGGCGGCGACGGATGCATTCGGGAGATGGAGTTCCGCATGCCCCTCCAGGTTTCCGTCCTAACAGATCGAAGAGTCACGGCGCCGTACGGACTCGAAGGTGGAGAGGACGGTCAGCGAGGTCAAAACATCTGGGTCCGCAAGGATCCTGTCACCGGCGCGACAAGACAGGTGTCGCTCGGACCGCGCAAGACATCGCATTTCGGCGTTGGAGATCGCGTCATTATCATGACACCTGGAGGAGGTGGTTTCGGCCCTGTACCATCAAAGAATGGAGTCAAAGTTCCTCAATCGTTGGGTACTGGCTTGGAGATCAAGGAGCGAGATGCGAGGTCACTGTTGACGAATGGGTCTTTGGGTGTGAGGCATAGCATTGCCACTGGTAATTAGTTGTTAAGTAAATTGCCCTATTGCATGTAATTAAAACAGTTAAATCAATTGCCTTTAGTGTCTATAGAAGAGAGCCCATGACTACGATGTTGTTGCTCACTGGTACTTGTGAAAATGAGAGACTTGAGCACAAACGTGCCGGCACGAAGTCGTCCACAAATGCGTGTGTGAGTGAGTGCAATCACAATAGTTTGCCCTTATACGTCGCCTGTGAAGACTTAAGCAAGGGTTATGTTAGTTATGAAAGGTCTGATGGACTAATGCCCCATAAAAGCATAAGTTTTACATATAATTTACCTAACTTATGACATAATTTCTCCTACGATTAAAGGAGTATCCTAAAACATTGAGACGAGCCTACCCTAAACCATGGTGAGGAACCCTGTGGCCTGCGGCTTTGATATGCATGCAATAATGACTATTGAGTAACATTTTGCTTCGTCTGGGCGGGAAAAACGAGGAGGTATTCGTGGCCCTCGGGCAGATTTCCCAGTGGCCAACGATTTTGCCTCATGGCAATGTTCAGCGCATCATCATGTTCTCCGTGATCGACAAAGAATTTGGTGTCGGCGCCACAAACAAGCGACTCTGAATCACTGCCGAACAGAGAACCCTTTAGCACCGCTGTCGCGACATACTCGATCGGCGAGGCTTTTAATATGTCTTGGGCGTGTTGGTGAGTAAAGTTAAGTGGTGGGTTGACGATGGAGTCTGTTAGGCGTCATCAACATCTGTGTTAGGTCAGGAACGGGTTCACCTACCCCCAAAACTGGTGGCCGCCGCCATACATGCGAATGGATGCGAACTCAAGATGCCATAAACGTCGTCAGATTCGACCCTGGACAGTCGCAGCAGAGTGGTCGCGATGCCTTGGTTACGAAATTCCTTGTGAACAACCAGCTGCGTCACCCAGCACACACGTCTTCCACCCCAGTCCCACCGACATGTAATAGCATGGCCAACAAGCCGACCCTCTGAAAGGGCTCTGGCGTAGTAGCAGTCGCCATGCTCAGGTAGGTACTGATCTCGCAGTCGCTTCGGGTTGACCCTGACACGCTTCCCTGTAGTAAACATCAGGGAGTTGGCCTTGAAAAGATGTAGGGCATGGCAGCTTACCGGCCAGTTTTGTGGCACTGCCCCAGATACCGTAGTGTTCGCTGAAAAGTGTGGCAGCGACGTTTAGCATCTCGTCCGTCACGTCCTTCTGGGGGAAGGTTTGGAATGAGAGAGACATTTTGGTATGATTATTGTTTTTTTTTTACCAAGACGAAGACTTTTGAGAAGGAAGTGAAAAAAAAAGACGTTAAAAAAGATGGAGGAGACGGGGTGTTGTGGAAGAGTCACGTTTCGCGAGGATTTAACATTTTTGCAAAGGGTAACTGTGCATGACGCATTTTCCTAACACATTTTAGAGTCATTGCCGTCAACATGCAAGACGCACGTGATCACTTAAGCCACGCGGGGAATTGCTTTTAGTAGATGCGGTATTTAAGTAATATAAAAAATAAAAGGCCTTGATATATTTTCCTTAGGATATTATATTTATTTTAGAAGATTACCTTAGTTAAAGGTAAGGCTTCTATGAAACTCGGATCATGTTGGGGCCTTCGCTCTTTGGCTCGGTGTGGGAGGTGACCAACCACCTGTCACCATTAGCCGGCTGTGAGGCGGCTGTGAAGCTGACTTGCAGCGATAGCCTGATCCGCAACAGCGAAATCTCTTCTCCTTGTTTCTCCCTCTCTTGGCGTGTGTGCTCTGGCCGTCTTCAACATGTCTCGATGGCATGCTTCTTGGTGTGACTCGCCTCGAGTCATTGTAGAGAAGGATCTCCCATCCTGCAAGGCTTGCGGGGCGGTGCCAGACCTAGAGTCGCTCGCTGCCGCACAACGGAACGTCAGCACTTTCCCGCCAATCCCGACTGATGAGCCCGTAGGGAACTTTGGTCTGCATTGGCCTCCTGATGTTCCATATGAGCGGCATCGGACTGTCCCGCATGATGACGGTAAGTGTATGTGAGGAATGTGAGGACGCAGACGCAGAAGCTGACAATCACATTTAATCACTCAAGAAGGTCAACCTGGCGAGCACAAGCAGGGAGACAATCAGTTCAAGCCCTTCAAGCCATCGCCTATATACACACGACGCCTGGCCCCCAATGAGATTCGCCTCTTACGCCTTGACCGGGCTGCGACGGCTTCATATCCCTTGCACGTCAATGTAGAGATTCATGATCAGCGTCAATGCCCGATATATGAGACAGTCTCCTACACATGGGGTGGAGAAGACAATGATAACTCTAAGAGTCGCCCTATCTTTGTTGGCCTCTACTGGGACATTCTATTCTAGACAAAGAAGTGCTGGGACATGGTGCAGTTCCTTCGTCCTTAGGGTGGAGTGAAGAGAGTGTGGGTCGACGCCATCTGCATCAACTAAGAAGATGACGAGGAGCGCAACGCCCGGATTTCAAAGATGGCGAGCATCTATCTTGGAAGCCGTCGCGTTACTGTGTACCTTGGGAAAGATCTGGTTTATCTCACGCGGCCTGACCAGTATCCCGCAAGACACAGGTTGGAGGATACAGTTCTGCCACACACCCGCAATGATGGGATTGAGGAATCTGGTTTCTCCGAGTTACTGAGTAGGAGGTACTTTGAGCGTATCTGGATCATCCAGGAGCTTATCCTACCCAGACAAGTCGTCATTCCAGTGGAAGAAGGTGAATGGTGGGCAGACCACCTCACTGGCTCATCGTTTCCCTCTTGGCTGCAGGAGAACTCGCCAGTACCATGGATCGAAAACATTGCCCAGGGTGGTCTTACCGGTAAAGACATCTACGAACTCGTCAGGGCCACATGGAGCTCTAAAGCATCAGACCCACGAGACCGAGTGTTTGGCATCCTGGCTCTTCAAGACAACGACGCCCTCCGACCAGACTACTCTTCATCATGCCTCCACGTCTTCATGGGACTATTCGCACACTCTCTGCTCACGCTGAAGCACCTCGAGGTTCTCTCCAGCGCGTCAGGCTTCTCCACGCCCGATGGCTTTCCGTCTTGGATGCCGGACTGGAAGAGTTCCACCCTTCAGTCAACTCGTTCGGTAGGCAGTAACCAAAATGCAGCAGCAGACCTCTTTCAATCCTGGAAGAGGAAGAATATATTGACGCACCCATTACCTACACCTCAATCTGTCGAGATTAGCAACCCGAGAAAGGTGGTTGTCCAATTCACTACTAAATGGAGCCGGGCGAAGAATAACGACGAGCTGGTAGGGGATAGACGGATCCGCGATATCCAATGGATGCACAAGGTCCCAAGTAAACATTTCATCGAAATCTTGACGGAGGAGGAGATACATATGCTAAAACAACGGCCCTGGTACCGCAAAGCTACCGTCGACTCCGCGACAGGAAACTTGAAGATCAACTTGACTCACCTCGTCGGATTCTCTTCCAAGCCGATCAACGTTGAAAAGAATGAGATCATGTCCCTCTTCGAAGTAGAAGCTATCGGGACAGACGCTTCCATGTATCTGGCCAGCGATGTGCCTCTCGACTCACTCATCAAGCCAGGCAAGGATCATCTTTTTCTCCTCGACGATGGGAGTGAGACGTCATTTATCTTTCTCATACTGAGAGATTCCGGAAATAAGGGGAACTTGCCAATGTTTAAACTCATCGGTTGCTGCTACCAACTTTGCTTTCATGCCTATGCCGACACCTTCTTTCGGGAATCTGTTGGAATTCTCTACGGTTCAGACTCGGAGGAAGGCCGAGAGCGTGTGTTTGTGGGGTCTATACGACGAGAGGACGATACATTGTTTCTTCACGACCTTCGGAATCGGAAACTGAGCACGCGTGGCGAACCTTGGATCAAGCAGTCCATCTTGAAGCGTCAGGACAAACCACTCTTTAAGGCCCTGTTGATCGAGGTCCATAATCAATATCCAACCTCTGTCATCTGTCTTGGTCTTCTCAAAGACAAGAGAGGCACTGTGCCAGCAGCTTTCCTGAAAGCGTACAGCAGCTGCGTTGAGGAACGTTTCCACCCGGTTGTAAGCGGAGATTACATCGAGCTTACAATACAACCCGAAGATTGGAATGAGATCGGCAAGTCACCGTCTTCCACAGAAACGTTCCGATTCTACAAAGAAATGAGGTACAGCACGACAGAGGAGTGGAAGAGTTCTCGAAGACTGCGGTTTCCCTTTATCAGAAAGGGGGGGCGGCCAATTCATCTTCGAGCTTCAAAAGTGGACCTGATGGGCGAGATAGAGAAGACGGCTTCGTTTTGCGCCTTTAAAGCTTTGGATGAGACGGAACAGGTTGGGTTGGAAGATGTGTTGTTCAGGTGGAGGCAGGGGATGGGGAAGGAGGTGCTTCGTCCAAACTGGCCGTATGATATTGTGGAGGGGTTTGATATGGATGGGACTATGATGACTGTTTGCATTATGTAGTATATCTCACCGTGTTAGCATTGGGATATGATGCTATAACGTGTTGATACTGTGTTTATTACAGTTGAAGCCTGCTATTGAAGACTACCTCAGTTCAAGGTAAAGCTTCCGTGAAGCTGGATATCCAACACACTCTTACCAACCATGACATCGTATGAACCCCGATCAAGAACCCACTGCTGCCTAGTGGTATCCCAGGAGCTGAGATGACGCCTCTGAAGTTGAAACGTGAAGTTCGCACTTGCTCCTGGGGTAAGAGTCTTCTTCTCGAACCCTCGGAGAACCTTGGATGGCTCGTTGCCAGGGAGGTGCATGTACAGCTGGGCAACCTCGGCGGATGTGGCGTTGCCTGTGTTCTCGATAGTACAAGTGACGGAGCCGATTTCATCCCAGAGAGAACTGATTCCACCTTGCAATACCAGTTCAGGGTTGGGCGGGAGGAGACCGGCGGACTCATCGATGTCCACCATCAAGTTAGAGTACTCAAATGTGGTATAAGTCAAGCCGAATCCAAATTCGTACCTTGGCTTGATACCATAGCGTTCAAAGTGCTTATAGTCGATAAAGACACCTTCAGTGAAGTTGCTTTGAGGGAAATATGGCGTCTCATCGCTTGGAAAATCCGGATCCAGAACAGACCCGTAATCCGACTCTTGCTTAGCAATCGTGTAGGGCAGTCTCCCGGGTGGAGATTGCTTCCCATACAAGATCTCTACCAAGGCACGACCAGACTCTTGACCTGGAAGGTGAGCCATGATGACGGCTGTGATGTTGGGGTGCTCGATCCAGGCATCAACAAGCCGGATGCCTGCCGCGTGCACGACAACCATGGTATTGTTGCACTTGGATGCCACAGATGCGATGAGATGATACGAGTAAGGATCTGTTAGGTTTTTGCGGTCGTGGCTCTCGGATGCCATAGCGTTGATAAAGACTAAGCAAGCTTCGGATGCTGGGTTGACGTTCGGAGTGGAAGATATCGTGTCCCAAAAGAGAAATGTTCCAGCATCATACGCTTGACGCTTCAACGCATCCAAAGGGGCATCAATCACGCCTGTCGAAGCACCAGAGCCACCACCAGAAATAAGAGTTCCGTTGAGGTAGACAGAAGGTCCAACTTGGCTCATGTCCAAACTCGCACCGAAAAGAGAGAACAGCGTGTCGTTGGTGAATAGGCTTCCGTTCAGATAGCGCTGCCCACCTCCGAATCCCATACCCTTGCGGTTCTGCCAACTTCAATATCTGGAGCTTCATGGCCGACTACCGATCTTCTCTATCGGTTATCCCGACTTCAACTATAATAAAGAATACATTTCTAGCACATCATAGCATTATAACCCGATGCTAATATAGTGGCCTTTTTTTTTTAGCCTTTTTATTACCTACGGGCTATAGGTAATAAAAGACTTATACTTATTTATATAATAGGTATTTAATTACT
>NKCI01000395.1:0-18936 GCA_003946985.1 Fusarium duplospermum
GATTTTATTAAGGCATAAAAAAATAAAATTAAGCGCCTAGCTAAATAGCTAAAAAATAATAAATTAAGTAACTAAGATAAAATATTCTTAAGATAATTATAATAAGAAGAGATATAATTATAAGAACTTCTCTATTATTTAGAGTAAGTCTAAATAATAAGCTAATAAATAAAAAAAATAATTTATAAGCTTCTTAATAGATTAATTAAGAGATAGGGATAAGGTAAAATAATTAAGGTTTAATAAAAAGTCTATTAATATTATTTAAAGTAAAGTTTTAAAACATAAAGATAGTATATATAATATATAAACCTAAATAAGTAACCTAGTTAAATCACTAGAGATCTAATATAAGGATATATAGGAACTTACTCTACTAGGAACTACACATATCCAATCAGACAGTTCAAAATCCGAGCTCGTGACAGACAGTTTTGATTTTCAACCCAATAAGCCCTGCAGGCTGCATAGAAAACGCCCACGATCCGTGTTTGCCCTTGATTCGCTAACAGAGCCGCAAGTTAGTGGGCAGTGCTGGAGTTTAACTAACACTTCAACAGCACAGCCCGAGCTGAGGCTGTCTACTTACCCCTAGTATAGTAGGCCTCAACAAAGCGCAAACATGCGAGATCATCGGGGTCCTGAAAATTGCATAAAAATCACGAAGCTTCGGTAAAAAAAGCACCTCCGTAATATTCACCATCAAATGGACACCGAAAACGGACGTGATGGCACGGGTTTCCCGGCTTTGGCCAAGAGAATAGCCATTAACCCAGACTATGAAGCCTTTATTTTTCGCAAATTCGACAGGCTCAGCGCGCGGAACCTTCTTCACCTCGAGAGCAGACTCACGTACCTCGAGTGGAAGTTGGACCAAGCGGATGCGCAGGCTAGTAACGCCCAGGACAATGAGACACTCCGCTCACTCCGGACCTGGGAAGCCTTTGAGGAGAATGCAAAGGATGCGACTCGAACTGAGTATACGCGAATGAAGATAGCTGAGGAGATCAGAGAGACCCTAAAAGATTATCGTAAGTTATCCTACCGTAGTCAAATCATGCCAGTTACTCAGGAAGACGCCAGAGGAAGCCCTACTACGTCAAAATCAGATAGCGACGCTTGAAGGGCCGAGAAAACGAGCTCTCGAGGTCGTGCGCGCACAATCCCACGTATATGTATACAACCATTTCAGTGACCGACGCCGTCGTCCAATTCTCGCAGGTCTCGCCGAGAAGAGACTGGACGAATCCAACCACCGAGATCTTGTCGCCGTCAGACGTCCTGCCGATACAGACCTTCTCTCGCGATTCCTTCAAGATTGCTGGATATTCAAGGTACAATTCACCCAAGCTGCTAGTCCCACATAGCTCTAACGATAGAAGACAACCAAAATCACAGATGAAACCGAATACATTGAGGAAAATCACGTCGTGTGGGTAGCATCCGCAATCAGCACCGTTTTCACCGCAATCCTCTTGGTGGGGGCCATAGTCTTACTGCATTTCTTAAACGAGGAGAGTGCCAAGCTGGGAGTTATCGCCATGTTCACGGCCCTCTTTGCCATAAGTGTAAGGGTTTTAACCAGTGCAAGAAGGGCAGAGATTTTTGCATCAACAGCCGCGTATGCTGCTGTGCTTGTTGTTTTTGTGTCTGCCTCTCCGTCGAGTCCAGGGTCAGGGAGCTAAATAGATATACCTGTAGTTTAGTCTTTATATAGGTAAGTAATTACAATATTTAATATCAATAGTACTTTATTATTATTACTAGTAGATATCCAACCTCATGGCATACCCAAAGGTAGATCAAGGCAACCCAGCGAGAGATATACAACTTTTAACACAATTAAGACATCATGCCCAGTGCCTTCCAACGTAAACTTGTTTATTATATTAATATTATAATTGTTATTTCTACTCATAAGCTAATTACTTTGCTGCCACACTTGGAGCTAGTAGCTAGAGTCCAAGGCAGATTCTATGAAAGGATCTCCGTCCCGGAATGACCAATGTGGCCCTATATCACCTTGCCTATTCTCCGTCGCGTCGGCCCGTAGGGCAAGGGACCCGGGAGTCTCTTACCAGGCTGCCAAGAGATGATACCATCATGCGCATGTTTCCTGATCAGCCTCCGCGCTTCCTATTTGGGTATCTCAAGGAGCATGGCTTCCGAGATGAGCAGGGTCAACCCCCTGTCAGTATCGTCACATCGACAAGGGGTCCCGGACGTTTCGGCCACCTACACACTGAAAGGGTCGTCGATTTAACAAGTCGATCAGTGAATAAACATGTCGGTATGCGGCGTGTTCATGCGTGTCATTAAGTGATGAGTCTTCCTGCAAACGAATCACGGATTCTCATCTAGCATTCGAGTTGAAACTTTGCAGATCTCAGCGGTGCAAGTCACCCGTCGGGCCTCCTTCCACGAGGCGTGTGGGTTCATCCTGGGATACCACGGGCGCCTAGCCCGATCAAGATCACGGTCGTCAGGTTCCGTTCACAATCACCTTTTCGGCGGCTTCAAGTCCACAAACCTTAATCACTTGACCATAACCAAGCACGTTACGTCCCGTCTTTCCGAAGATGAAACCTATCTATGCAAATGGGGATGCTCTGAGCGTGGATAGTAATATATAAAGTCGCTTTCTCTTCGTAATGTGAGAGTTTCTTTTGTTCTTCACCCGTTAACCTTTGGGAAAGTATCAACCAGAGAATACACGGCCAGCTATACACTCTCTTTGCGAAAAAATGACTGTCTACAAACTCCTTTTTACCGCCGCTTTGGCTGGTACGGCACTTGGTGCTCCTCTTGTTGAGGAACGCCAGGCTTGCTCTAGCCAGTGGTAAGTGCTCGCAATCCATGCTATTTCCGTATCACACAGCAAGGCTCACATAGCTCCTAGGGCTCAGTGTGGTGGCATCAACTGGAATGGCGCTACTTGCTGCCAGTCTGGTAGCACCTGCAGCAAAATCAACGACTACTACTCTCAATGCGTTCCCGGAGAAGGCCCCGTCACTTCCAAGACAAGCACACTCCCTGCTTCTACCACCACCACCAAGCCGACTTCGACCTCGACTGCCGGTAGCACTTCTACTACGAAGCCTCCTCCTGCTGGAAGCGGCACTGCCACTTACAGCGGAAACCCTTACTCTGGTGTTGACCTTTGGGCCAATGGCTACTACCGCTCAGAGGTTACCAACTTGGCCATCCCCAAGTTGAGCGGCGCCATGGCCACGGCTGCTGCCAAGGTCGCTGATGTTCCCTCTTATCAGTGGATGTAAGTATTGGGATATTTGAGTGAATTAGGATTACGGAATATTTGACTGAGCACTTCTACAGGGACTCTTTTGAGCACATCTCCCTGGTGGAAGACACACTTGTCGAGATTCGCAAGGCTAACCAGGCTGGTGGTAACTACGCCGGCCAGTTCGTCGTCTACAATCTCCCTGATCGTGACTGCGCTGCCGCCGCTTCCAACGGAGAGTATTTCCTCGACAAGGATGGTGCCAACAAGTACAAGAACTACATCCAAACTATCAAGAAGATGATCCAGAGCTACTCTGACATCCGAATGCTCCTTGTTATTGGTTAGTCCTATGCCTCTAGCTCTATGTAATTATGGCTAACGGTTTTTCTAGAACCTGATTCCCTGGCCAACCTGGTTACCAACATGGATGTTGCCAAGTGCGCCAAGGCCCATGATGCGTACATTAGCCTTACAAACTACGCTGTCACGGAACTGAACCTTCCCAACGTTGCCATGTACCTTGATGCAGGCCACGCCGGCTGGCTCGGCTGGCCCAACAACCAGGGCCCTGCTGCAAAGTTGTTTGCCAACATTTACAAGGATGCCGGCAAGCCAGCTGCTCTCCGTGGACTCGCCACCAACGTTGCCAACTACAACGCCTGGAGCCTCAGCAGCGCTCCCCCTTATACCCAAGGCGCCTCCATCTACGACGAGAAAGGATTCATTCACGCAATGGGTCCTCTCCTGGAGCAGAATGGCTGGCCTGGCGCTCACTTCATTACTGACCAGGGCCGTTCTGGCAAGCAGCCCACTGGTCAGCAACAGTGGGGTGACTGGTGCAACTCCAAGGGCACTGGCTTCGGTATCCGTCCCTCTGCCAACACTGGTGACAGCCTCCTCGATGCCTTTGCCTGGATCAAGCCTGGTGGTGAGTCTGATGGTACCTCGGACACCAGTGCTGCCCGTTACGACTACCACTGCGGTGCTTCTGCCGCTCTTCAGTACGTCATCCAATTCCCCCAACCAAGAACTATGCTAACATCTCTTCTTTCAAGGCCGGCACCTGAGGCAGGAACCTGGTTCCAGGCCTACTTCGAGCAGCTTCTCACCAATGCCAACCCTTCGTTCCTGTAAACACTTGGAACAAAAGAAAAACACAGCTTGTTTAGCTTTTTCATGTACATACTTGCCTCGTATGACGGTACAACAATACCGCATACTACATATCACGAAAAGGATGGCCCCTCAGTCTCTTCAGACATTTCCAATTTCGTATCTGCTTCTCTTGACTTATCCATAGTCAATCAATTTGAGCTTTTGTTATGCTAGGTGCATGTGAACTCCGAGTCAAATGTGAACCAACATTAGATGATGATCAATGATGCAATGCACCGATTATTGATTGTAGTCTATGCCAATTTCTGCTCTCTTTCCATGCGATCTGTGCGATTCTAGCACCTGTACTGCATCAATATCCATATAACAGCGTCCACAACCGTCTCAGGGGCGGCGAGGTGAAGCCTGTGTCCGAAGCCAAGAATTTGCTGAGATTTTGTTCTTTCAGATAATTTCAACAACTTCTTTTGCATGGATTCCTCGACTGCATTGGCCTCAGTTATAAATTTGCTCATTCCAGCTCTTTCAGCATCCGTGCCGTTTCCGAGCCGTACACCTTCAGCATAGATCTTTTTGAGGTCAACTACGTAATCTGCTTGCAAAACAACAAGAGGGACACGTGCGAACTCGGGCTCTTTACTCTCCGAGTGCCCTTCGGCAGCCAGGACTTTCCCACTCGCGTGGTACTGGGACACTTCTCGATCAGCGGTGACTCTATGCCCAGGCCGTGCGTCCTCCTCTAACAATGCTTGCCACTCTGTGTCTTCTAAACGGTGACAATCTCCGTAGCAGAGCTGTAGCGTGTCGATATCTCCCTGTACAGTTCGAACAAACGGATTCGGATAGGTCAATGGTGTCTCCTCGGTGTTGGCATCAACAAAGACAAAGCCCTTGAACTGAGCCAAAGTCCGCAATTTGACAAACTCTCGTAGAATTATGCCACCATAAGAGTGAGAGACCACAATGTAAGGTGGTGCAACCTTTGCAGCTCGCAGAAGCGCGTGCAATTCTGCTGCTATCTCCTCAGCGGTCCTGGAGTCACTTTCAGGTGCTGGCTCGCTTAAGCCGTATCCTGCGCGCTCGTAGTTCATGACGCTCATAGACTCCGAAAGACTTTTGGTAACTGCAGACCACTCTTTGACGCTGCTTCCGATGCCGGGGATGATGACGACGATTGGGTTGTGTGCTCTCCGAGGTGGCCCGTAAATGGTCATCTCGAGTTTATGGGTGCCCAAGTCCACAAGGGTCGTGAGGCCGGGTTGGTAGGGCGCCATTTCGAAGTTGGTCGCCGTGGGGGTGGAATAGTCTAGTTGATGTATTCGAGCTTGCGTGGAAAATGAAGTTGGAAGGATAAAAAGTCGCGAATTTGCAAATGGCGTCAGTCAGCGGGTTGAAGTTCGTTGCTGACAAATCACAGGTTCAACAAACCGCGAGGAACACAAATATTACGCTTCACTTGGACTTGGTATCGCTTTAGGCATTCGAAGCTGGGTTTTAATGTGTGTTTCTTGGGTTATTAAATCTCGTCTACCTCAGATAACTGCAGTTCTCAAACCACTTCTGAACCCATAAACACGCTTTCGACTAATGAGAATCGCCAAACATCTCAATCATGCGAGCAGCTCCATCATCTGCATACATCAAGTTTTCCAAATCGATGCTGCTTTGAATGTGTTCTAGAGCACGAGGTAGCATCTCAGCTTCATATGCTGCAACGGCCCGTTCCAACGCTGCTTGGTCTGACTCCTCGTCGTAAGCCGTCGCATCCTTTTCATCTCCGAGCTCAGAAATGATTTTCTTGAAAAGCACTAGTGAGTCGTACATGACTTGATTGACACCTTCGCCGTTTGGAGTTGCGAGATGTGCTGCATCTCCCAAGAGTACAATGCCAGGGGTACGCTTCCAGGAGGTCTGGTCCGATTCGTTGGCGTTGCCCCCGGGTCCATCGCTTTCGGTGACTCCCGACGAAAAAAGACCAATGGGAAGGCGATAGAGAGGCCAAGGGCGCCAAGGCCCTTCAGAAGCAGCGATCAAAGCTCGAGTGTTCGAGGCCCAGTTCGCGTAGAAACCTCCTGGCCCCAGCATGGTCGCTCGTGCCTTGTTCATATCACTAGGATCGGCGTCGCCTCCAGGCCGTGTCAAAGTTTCGGGTGCTGTCACACCCATGTAGAGACGATACGATCTATCAGACATTTGTTGAACACAGAGCACGCTTTTGGTACTCAAAGCCATGGCAGTACCTTTGCCTGCCATCTCCCGGGCCGTGTCGTATTCCGGGTTATTGGTGGACAGACGGCCCTCGATAAACATCTTGCCTGAATATACTGGTTTGGCAGATGTGATCTAAAGTTGAGAGTTAGCTTCTTGATAGTTATATAAAACACAGGATGGGGAGGTGTGTTAAGACTTACCAGCTGTCGAACCTTACTCCATGCCCCATCCGCACCAACCACGAGCCGAAACCCCGTCTCAGTTGAGCCATCGGCAAAGTTCAGCATCCAGGAACGAGCTCCAGACTGTTTTTCGTCTTCATTGCGTCCGATCTTGGAGAGAGTCTTCCCCCATCGAATGCTGTCTGCAGGCAGAGAGTTGAGGAGCAATTGTCGCAGTTGCAAGCGGTCGATCTCAGGGCGATCAGCATCATCGCTGAAAGAGGCTTTGATTCCTCCTGTGGAGTCCATCAGCGTCATCGCCGTGGCATCCTGGCGTGATAGCTTCTTGAACTCGTCATGAAGCCCGGCATGTCGCAGTGCTTCCTGGCCTGTCTCGTTGTGAATGTCGAGTGTGCCACCCTGGTTGAGAGAGGTTGATTCCGGGGAAGGATCGCGCTCAAATACGCGATATTTGATCCCGGCAGTTTGCAAGAGACGAGCGAATGTGAGTCCACAGGGTCCGCCCCCAACGATCGCGATAGCGGGTGCTTTAGATTGGGACATGTTGTCTACACTCGAGGGTTTCTGTAGACTCTAGGGTTGGCGAGAATTTTTAGTTGATCTGGGGGTTTGGAGATGATCCGCTCGAGGTGATATAATCGAAGATGGGATGAGATGAGGAAATTGATATGAGAAATACTCACTCTGCGCCGACGCAAAGCTTTTATAGGTGCGGTTTTGACCTCCTTTGAGCTGCGAGCCCCTTGATCTCGGTACCGAGTTTGCTTGACGAACCTCTGAATATGGGCTTATGAGACTGGGTACTCGGTACCTACTAAAGACCGAGGCTGGTGTCAGATTCCATTACTTCGGATGTTAGTATGGTCCGAAAGCTAAACTGCTGTGGGAGCAACGGGAATTCTACATTGGCGATGATGGGCGCCGCCTCCTCATCAAGTCCCTATCCCTAGGACCCCAGCCACTATTTTCTGCGGTGAGGTTCAAGCCGTGTGTGACAAAACTAGCCCTATGTGTGGTACAACTTGACTAACACATCGAACATAAGACAAGTACACAGCACACTCTGATGGTGCACATCTTTGAAGCAGTAAGCATCGTGGCGCACAAAGTGAGACAGATCGTCACTCGATGACGTCTTATTAATAAAGAGGGGAAGTGGATGTATCTCAAGCAGTAGGGTAGACAGTGAAGAAGGTTTGCAGTAATTAATCGACTGCTGACAAGACAAAATAAGCGCTAGATAGGCTCGCTGGAATGCTAACGCGAGTTGAACACTCAGACACTGAACCCAACAATTCCAATAAAAGGAGTTGAGATGCCCTTGGCCTTGGGCGCATGAAACTCTCCCCTCTTCAACTTTCGCTCTTATCATTCACACATAAGATGAGCAAGTTAACAACGGGTCTACTTCACAACCACCTCTCTGAGGCTGGTATTCCATTTGCCGTGCCTGATTCAAGTGAGTTTGTATCCCTGCAAGGGAGCTATACTGGCCAGCATGATGAGGTTCGGCCCAAAGTCATCACTAGACCCCAGTCCGCCGAACAAGTGGCCGCCATCGTCAAATCATGTCTAAGCCTCAAGCTGGACCCCGTGGTTCGTGGTGGAGGGCATGACATGTTTGGGCGCTTCTCGGCCCTCGACGCTGTGAGCATCGACCTACGCCATCTCAACACGGTCACTATATCGCCAGATAAAAAGACAGCGAGAGTGGGAGGAGGGGCGACAAACTATCAGGTACTCGAAGCTTTGAGCAAGCATGGACTGACAGCTCCCGCGGGATCTTGTGGGACAGTCGGTTTTGTGGGATGGTGTCTTGGGGGTGGGTTTGGTCCTTATGTCCACTCGTACGGGCTGGGTGCCGACCAAATTGCCGGTGCCCGGGTTGTTCAGGCCAATGGGGAGCTGGTTGAAGCTGATGCTCGCCTGCTCAAGGGTCTGCGTGGGGGCGGCGGGAGTCTCGCCATAGTCGTCGAGCTGGAGATTAAGACGTGGCCGCTCTGTGAGGTATGTGCAGCTTGAGGTGTTGCGTTTCATACTTGGTTTAGTGCATTTTCTAACTCTCACAGGTCCAAGCTGGAATGCTCTTTTTCGAATCATCTGACATTGCCGACGCTGTAACCACATTTTTCACAAACTACAACAACATGGTAAACACGTACAAGGACATTCCCAGCAAGCTCTATCTGATGCCGTCGATCTGGATCTACCCAAAAGTCGGCCTGTCTATCACTTGCGGCTTCATCTGGAACGGATCTGCGAGCGATGAGTCTCGTCTGTGGCTCGAGCGAGTGAGCAAACTTGCACCTCTCTCATCCAACATCTCGGACGTGCACTCGACCGTCATGAACACGAATGCGCTGGGCTTCGCTGCCATGGTGAAAGATATGATCCCCGCTCAGGTTTTAGGCCGTTGTCAGTCAGCAGACATCTCCCACTTCTCGCCCGAGGTGGTCTCTGAGCTGGCCCAAATTGCCCACGCCATCCCCCGCAACAGCTCCGGTGGTGTCAACATCCATACCCTCCGTTCCGACAGCCCATCCTGCAAGGCCGACACGCCGGACTCTGTCCTGCCGTACCAGAAACCCCACGTGATGTTCGAGTTCCTAGGTCTTGGAGATGACGAGGCCTCGGCGCGGGGCGCGGCAGATTGGGCGTTGGATGCACGTAATAGAATCTCAGCTCTTCCAGATGCAGAAGGTCCCACGTATCTACCCTTGACCGCCCCCGAGTTCGTCGACCTGGAGACGACGTTTGGAGGACATCTGGCAGAGCTCCGACAGCTTAAACGGGAGTATGATCCGGCGGGGGTTTTTAAGCATACACTGCCAAAGCTCGTATGATGGTGAATTAATCACGGCTCGAGCCCTGCAGATGGACGAGATTGGCACGGAGTAGTTCGAGCTAGCGAGGGTAATCCTTGTCCGATCACCTTATCAATCAGTCCAACACCGACTTCGGATCCCGTGCCAAGCCGGGTATTGCGGATCGGCTCGTCAGTGATTAGGGCTATTACTTGATCTGCCCGTTAGATTCATCCGGTACCTTGTAGGTGCATCACAAGTGCTGTGATCTTCGCTCCAGCCGGCCACCGGACCCATTGTTAGGTGCGCATCACGGTGCCGCGTTTCGCGACTCTTTTGTGGTGTGATCTGTTACCGTCTTACGGCGATGAGTCTACCCTCAAGAGGTATATTAGGGCTGGTATAACCAAGTTCATTCTTGTTGTTCTTGATTGGGTCAAATCCCTGCCTGTGGTCGCACTCACGGCTTTTCACAGCGTGGGGGATTTGGTTAGATCGGATCCAGAACAACGAGCTGGTTATGTAGTGTGCAGTGGGAAGGGTTTGCCACTGTGGGTGGGAGGGGAGTTGAAGTCGCTCATATCTGTTAATGTCTCATATAGAGAGAAAATTCTTCTCATGTTGATCTCATCTTGTCTCTTCAAGCTTTCACCGGGGTACAAGCCAGTGAATATCACAAGTTTCAACTCCTTGTCGAATCAAACTCCTTCCCTTCCCAACGGTGTCGACTGATCTGTCGACTGCGACCCTATCATGGAGGGAGTGGACAAGAAGCATAATGATGTCGAAGCGGGAAGGGAGTCACCCAGCATCGAACCAACAGCATTACCAACCAACGAGCCAACTACCGACAGCAAGGGGTTAGAATACACAACACGCAATCTCGGCACTCTGAACCGCAGGCTCAAGTCCCGACATGTTCAATTCCTTGCCTTGTCCGGTGCCATCGGCACGGGCCTTTTCGTCGGCAGCGGACAGGTGCTCTCGCTTGCTGGCCCGCTGTCAGCCTTCCTGTCATTCACCATCACCGGCTTCAACATCTTCTGTGTCCTCAACAGCGTCGGCGAGATGGCTGCGTGGTTGCCCATCCCAGGCCCCGTTCCCATCTTTGCCGCACGCTTCGTGGACCCGGCGCTGGGGTTTGCCCTCGCTTGGAACTATTGGTATCAGTTTGCCATTGGAGTTCCTATTGAGGTGACAGTTTCAGCCGTCATTGTCGATTACTGGCACAACAATGTCCCCAAAGTCGCCTTAATCAGCCTTTTCTATTTCCCCATGGTCATTCTCAACTGCTTGCCAGTTCGCATCTATGGTGAAGCCGAGTTTGTCTTTGGCGCCATCAAGTTGACCACGATTGTGGGTTTGATCATCCTGATGTTCATCATCACTGTTGGCGGCGCTCCCAATGGCGAGGCAATCGGCTTCAGGTACTGGAAACACCCAGGACCAATGAATGAGTACCTCAGGCCTGGCGCATTGGGAAGGTTCCTGGCCTTCTGGAAGGTCTTTGTTCAGGCAACCTTCTCCTACGGCGGTAGTGAGATGGTGGTCATGGCTGCAGGAGAGACAGAGAATCCTCGACGTAACATTCCCAAGGCTATTCGTCGAGTATTTTGGAGAATTGTCCTCTTCTACATCCTTTCCGTCTTCCTTGTCGGTCTTTGCGTCTCGTCCAAGGACCCTTCCCTTCTCAACGCCATCAGCTCCTCTGCCCCTGGTGCCGCCCAAAGTCCCTTTGTTATCGCCATTCGCAATGGGGGTATCAAGACACTCCCCTCAATCATCAACGCTGTAATTCTGACCTCGGCTTGGTCTTCTGGCAACTCGCTGTTTTATGCCGGCACTCGCGTTCTCTATGCCGCAGCACTTGACGGAAAAGCACCGGCCATCCTATCTTATGAAAAGTTTGGCGTCCCTTACCTCTGTGTTGCGGTCACGTCTCTTTTTGGACTCTTGGTTTACCTCAATGTCAGCAACAGTGGCGCTGAAGTCTTCTTCTGGCTCAGTAATCTGAGTGGTGTTGGAGCCCTCATCATCTGGGCCAGCGTCTGTTACACCTATCTTCGTTTCTATTACTGCCTCAAGTATAACGGGATCGATCGCAATACTCTTCCATACAAATCACCAATGCAGCCATTCCTGGCATATTTCTCCGTTTCATTCTGCACAATCGTCGCCATCTTTAACGGATTCGACGCCTTCTTTCCTGGACGCTTCAGTGCCAAGACGTTCATCCCGCCTTACATCAACATCCCAATCTTCCTCATACTGATTTTTGGTTTCAAGTATGTCAAGAAGACCAAATTTGTCAAGTATTCAGAGATGGATATCTGGTCTGGAAAGGCCGAGATTGATGCGTTGGAGCCAACTTGGCCAGTGGTAAAACCCAGGAATTGGCTGGAACGTATCTGGTTCTGGATTGCCTAAGTACATTTAAGAGAGAGCACACTGAAAGCGCATGGACAACGTACCATGAAATGGCATACGTATTGTTGTTTGTGGAATAAAAAGGGGTGAAGTGAATTAACTGCCATGTTGGTTGCGGTGGGAGAAGGGAAGCAATATGAAGAACCTACGTTGGAAGAGAGATACCAAGGATGATCGTGTCATGGCAATGATTTAAAAGGGAAACAGAATAGTCAGGTGTAGGAGAATAGTTAGCAATATATAGAGGAATCAAAGGAAAGGAAGTTGCAAGTTGAACACACTATTATTGTATGCAATGACAAGTACACAAGAGACCCTCAGCCACGACAGCAAAAGATACAGGTATCAATACATGACTACATCATAACCCAATACAAGAAACACCATAACCTGGATTTATAACTGCTCAAGAAAGATAGGCCCAGAACTCGAATCAAATGTCACAGGCGGTCATGCCCTCAAGTGCAGAGTAAAAGTCAGCCAAATCTGGCTGTTCATCTTCAGCTGGAATGCATAAAGCAAGCAGCTTCATAAAGGCAACCCCAAGTCGAAATCCGGCGTGTCCTTCAGTAATATATCGACCATGCATCCACTGTGAGAGTGATGCAACATCAGTCAATTTCACGCCATTGCTATTGCTGACGTCAACGCGCTTCTTCACAATTTTTCGAAGGGGCGTCCATTCTGCGATTTCGATCAGGACACAGCCGAGAGAATATGCATCCATGTAGCGTTCGAAGCTCTCAGAGGGTTCGCCTAGAGCCTCGGCATGCCGATAAATGTCCCGTGAGAGGTCTTCAGATGGTTGTTCGCTGATTTCAGTCGGCGACCCCTGTCGCGCGAAGGAGAAGCCACAGAGATAGGGTCGACCAAGGCGGTCAATCGACTGACAAGAAGGCGAAGGGACAAGGAGGATGTTCTCAGACCGCACGTCTTTGTGGAGCCAACCAGCTGTGTGGAAGCTGAAGAGCGTCTGGCATACCTGCGCAGCTAAACGAAGTCGTGTGCCAACATCTGGCAGTGGTCCGCTGGATCTCGATAACACACTGAGCAGAGAAAGAGGCTGCTCGGTGCTGGAAGGGAATTGAAAGACCAACCGGAAGCCCCCTTGCTCCTCAGTGTATCCTAGGCAAGGGAATGTCTGAAAGGATGGCGTGGGAGGCTGAGAGAGTAGTTGCA
The DNA here is from genome assembly GCA_003946985.1 of Fusarium duplospermum. Lineage (NCBI taxonomy): Eukaryota > Fungi > Ascomycota > Sordariomycetes > Hypocreales > Nectriaceae > Fusarium > Fusarium duplospermum. Next base: position 13,164 of record NKCI01000395.1, read on the forward strand.
CGAGGGCTTCAACGCGTGGTTTAAGCTTTGCTTTCATACGCGACTGTACGCGCTTCTCCTCTATCAGAACTGTCTCTCCCTGGTACTGGGCCGATCCGATGGTCGACGAAATCATATGAATGCTAACCAGTTTGGAAGGGTCCAAAACCGATGGAAGTTGTGCTGGTGTGACATGGTTGGTTCCATCATCAGAGGGCGCTGCTTGTTGGGCATGACCGGTGAGCAAAATATGCTGTAGCTTCAGGCCTGCCGAGGCAGCGAGGCCATTCTTCATCTCAGCATCCGTAGCCGAGTCGTGAAGAGATTTTTGTAGATCTTGAAGACCCTTGATATCTTGACTCGTTTGGATCACGAGTTGCAACGTCTGATTAACAGCGCGAGACGTCTGGACTCTGTGAGGCATGTCCAAGAGAGACCAAAGCCCATCGACAAGACCGGTCACATCCTTCACAAGCTCGGCGTACTTTTTCTTGTCGACAGCGGCCCACCAGAGACGCCGGGGGAACCGGTTCGCCGTGTTGAGTGTGGATGCACGCTTGAGGATGCCCGCGCGAGTCTCGGATGACACAATATTCGAGAGGATGGATGAAGCTGGGTTATCCGGAGCGACAGTCGTTTGGGAATGAACCAACTCATCAGAACCATCTGGCGGAGACACGAGTTCCAACTTGTAGCGCTTCTTCAAAGCATCCGTCGAGGAGAGGAGCTGCTCTAGTTGGAATAGGATGAGAGCGGCAGGATGTTTGTGAACCCCCAGTGATTCATCATCTTTGGGAGAGTCAAGGCCGATTGCCCTAGCCCACTCAATGAGTCGGTACTCTTGAAGAACGAGCTTTGTTCGTTCGATGGCTGCGTCTTTTCCAATGTTTCGAGCATCAGATATCAAGGTGAAACCTCTAACGCAGCTGGCAAATAAGTCGAAGGAGAGCGACACTACAGCTAAAGCTGTTCCGGGGTCCATTATGGGCGTGCAACACAAACGTCGTGGTTTCTCCTGGGTCGATAGCCCACAAGGCTGTGTCAAATGATGGTGTGGAATTGATTGATGCCTGATCAATCCGGCAAAGTCCTATTGTATTAGGTAACTTGAATGAGGCAAATAAAAGTGCAATTATCCGATATTTAGATCCCTGGCTGCTCTTGTACTATTCTCTCCGACCATTTACGCTTTCATCTGCCGTCAATCAATCTACATACTTTTGCCAAGATCCAATTCGCTCCTTTGACCACACAGCAACTATATAAACCAAGGAGGTTCGGTTTTTAGTCCACTCCACTTGGCTTCTATGGCCATATGCCTCAAATCGTCCTGACAATACCGCCGATGGCGAGACAGGGTGAATCAGGCTGCAGCAGCTCAGCCGCAAATCGATAGTTACATAAGATCTGCATGCCCGTGACATATGATCCTTGAACACAGGTAAGGCGAGGGGCCCACCCCCCTGAGGTTCCCCGCATGGTCATAACTCATAACTAACAGCCAACACCATTCCTCTTCCTACATGCTTCGAGTTAAGCGGCTTGGACATCTATCACTCAACTACTGATCCCTTGGAGCAGAATGGACTCCTCGTCTGGAAGAAGTCTGACATCTTTTGGGGGAGATAACTCCAAGCCTACAACCTTGGAACCACATGACCCTTCAACTCCGGACGACGGACCCTTTATCCCAAACGCCTTGGATTTTGCCTACCGAGCCTTCCTGGCCGAAGATGCCTTGACATTATCAGTCCCACCGGTGTTTTCCAATGCGCAAGCTGTGGACAGCGCGTCATTTGCTGGCCGAGGCGCAAGCTTTGCCGTGTATCGACGTCGCATCCCGCCCCAGAAGCGACAGGTGTCACGCACAGTATTTGATGGCTTGTCGATCGAGATGGAAGACAAACGGAAGCTGCCGGGGGTAGTCGCGTACAAGGTAGCCGTCATCGAGTTTTCGGACAAAGGCGAAGCCACTCAGACGTCCCGGCACGCCATAGACGCTGCAATCATGGAGCTTTACCTCTCGACGCACCGACCGATCCTACAACACCCGAATCTCGTCGACTTTCTTGGTTTGGCGTGGGCTACGAATCCGTTCAATCCTCTCCAGAGGTTGCCCGTCCTCATTGTGGAGTTTGCGGAATGCGGGAGCCTCTCGCAACTGCAACAGCAGGAGTATCTTGGCATAGAAACCAGGCGAAAGCTCTGCCTTGACGTTTGCCAAGGCCTTCATATGCTTCATTCGTGTGGCATTGTCCATGGCGACATCAAGGCAGAGAATGTCTTGATCTTCCCCGATGAGAAGCACAAGTACAGAGCCAAACTGAGTGACTTTGGCTACTCTCTGGTTATGAATACGGAAAGGGGCAGCGTCATGCTAGGAGGTACCCGGCCGTGGAAGGCTCCCGAGGCGAAGACAGCAGTAACAATATCGGACGCAAAGTATACGGACATTTACTCATTGGCCCTCCTCATCTGGTGTATATTTGCCCATGGTCGCAACATCTTCAAGCTCCTCGTGGACCCCTCCAAGCAAGGCGAAGAATTCTACGCTGAAGCGGAGAGATTGAAGGAAACCGGAGACCTGGCGGCTCAGACAGATCTTTCTGCTTGGTACCTGAAAGCACTTGCGGCCTCGCCTTCTAACGACCTCTCCCGAATCATGCAGCAGTTGTATTCTCTTCAGCAACGACTGCAACAGACTAATGCACAGGCCGATAACCCTGCATTTTACGTTGACGAACTGGAAAAGATTCTTTGTTCCATCCCACTGACGAATTTCCCTGCTTTCGAGCCGCTGAAGCAACAGTTCATCACAGTTGTTGAGCGTGTTGGTTTGTACGGCGCCATGCAAAAAGCCATGGCAATTGGGTTATCGAGTGAGCCATCTCAAAGGGACCTTGGCCAAATAATGGTCTCTCTTGGTCATAATGGTGAATTTGCCGGAGATAGGTACTTAAATTCCTCCCCCAGGAGCTACGTTATAACAAACTAACCAAGGCAGCGCGGAACCTCATCAAGTGTTAAAGTCGAATCTGAACGTAAGTCACGACAGATTTGCCCGTCGAAAAGTTTAGAAACTAATACTGGATAGCAACATACCTTCACGTGGCGCCACTGGACGAAGATGGATGCCTCTGTTCAGAGGTACCTGACAACCACTTACATCCAGAGAGGCGAGGAGTTGGTAAAGAAGGGCATGATAAACCCACCCGAGGCTTTCCTTCTCACCGCTCTCTACATCAACGGATACGGTGTAGACAAGGCTGAATCGAGTGCAGCCAGATGGCTCTTCAACGCTTGGGGAGCAAACCATTCACTGGCTTCGGCATACGGGTACCGAATCGCGCGAGCCATTGGGATCAAATTTGACAGCCTAGACCGAGTAATCGGATCGCTAGTCTTGATGGCCTTGCATGGTTCAAGAATTGCTCTTCAAGATCTCGCCATGGTTTCCAAGGACGACTACGAGGATACGAAGAAAAAGATCCGCGACTCCCTCGCAGGCACAGGTGCCAATCACTTTTTCCATAAAGAAATGCTGCACGGATTCACTCACGGAATGTGGGTGAAGACTCTTGGAAATATTCCCATCTTGCTGGAGAATTTCTCTCGATTGAATCGCATCGAGGATTACACGGCCAACAAAAGAGGCGACCGCATCCTTCACGTGGCAGCTAGTTGCGGTCAAACGGAAGCGATCGAAGCTCTTCTGGGCAGATTCCCGTCGCTTGAGGTTAACCAACTCAATGATCAAGGCGAGACACCGCTTCTGTGCGCATGCCGTGCCGGCCAAGCTGGTACGGTTTTGTGGCTTACTTCGCATGGAGCAAACGCATCGGTAGCAGCACCGAATGGGGAGTCTCCGCTCCACTGGTTAGTATCCTTTGAGGATGAAGAGATTAAGAGCGTTGGACCAGCACTTATTCAAGCCGGCGCGGATGCAAACGCCAAGACGACAACCACCATTGCCTACCAAGCCGAGTTTCCAACGTCACTCGATCTCGATCGTTTCCAGGAGGGTTACCCTATCGGATGGGGTGAGTGTTTTCTATTCATATCCTTCCTCGCCTCTTCTATAAACCAGAAGACTCGTTGGTTTGGGGGAGCATTCGATAGGCTAATGTGCAACTAGCAACTCACTGTGACCGCCCCCAGATTGTCAAATTCTTGCTGTCCAATACAGCTGATCCGAGGATATGCAGCACATCATGGCCTCGTGTAAACAGTGCGATGGAGATTGCCGCGTCGCACCTTCGTTCAGAGTGTCTACAACTGATGATCGATGCCATAGAGCAATACAACCTTGAACAAGGGGGAGGGAAACAGGGCGGCTACACAGTGTCGGCCCTCATTTATCAAGCCCTATACGGCACCAGTCTATTTGATATGATCCTCTACCATGGCCCTGAGTATCAGCAGGCGATGGAGGCAACATTCAATTGTCTGTTGTCGAGGACCAACAGGGTTGCCTGCCCTCAAGGTTACGGCGGATTCAACCAAACGCTTTTCTATTCCGCCGTCTCGCTCGCCCGAGATGAATTGGTTGAATACCTTCTCAAGCACGGAGCAGAAGTGATGAAATCTGGAGAAGGCTATGATGAGGAAATTCTTCAATCCCAGGACCGTGGTGCGTTCAAAACGGCAGACATCAACCGCGCATGTGGTTTTGATATGCGAACGCCTCTTCTAGAAGCGGTTCGATGGAACCGTCCAACAATGGTCAATCTTCTCCTCGGGCATGGAGCAGAAGCAGCGGGAGCTTCGAAGAATCCATTCAGCGGGCAAGATTCAACCTGGACCGCCCTCCATGTCCTGGCTTACGCAGGGCAAGATGATGCACGACTCGTCCAACCCCTTCTTGACCACGGCGCCCCCCTCGACGGCCTCCCAGATAGCTTCAACATAACCGAATCCCCTCTGCTCATCGCTGTGCAGAATGACAGCTTCAAGCTTGCTGACAGCTTTATATCGCATGGCGCGGATATCAACTTCACCACCCTGAGCAGCGGCCATCTGACGTTGACAAACCCCACGACCATCCTCGGCCATGTCATCGCCTCCAACGCGCGCAATTCAATCGCGCGTATCCGATATCTCCTAGGTGGTGCATCGACGCGTGACAACCTGCATTTCATCATCGAGCCAACCCGGCAGTGGACGGCGCTACATCGCGCCGCAGCCGCTCATATCGACGCCGAGTTCCGCGGGACGGATGCGACGCAGGCGGCTCAGTTGGACTGGACGGACGTCGATTGGAGTGCGAACCGAGAGATTCTGAATGAGCTGCTTAGGCAGTTTAATGATCCAGAGCAGTTGGACGCTGCTGAGGAGAGCATGGGACTGACGGCGATGCATCTGGCGGTTCTCGCAGGGAATGAGGCGGCAGTGAGATTACTTCTTGATCATGGTGCCCGCGGCGACGTACCGAGTGCAGGTGGCCAGGGGGCGACAGCCGCTGATATGGCACTTGGAATACAGATGGGAAGGTTGTCCGTGACCGAGGAGGGTGGTGCCCGACCTGGTAGGGAGGAGGTGGCGGCTCGGAAAAGGTGTAGTGATCTTCTCAGCCCACCACCCGCAGTATCAGTGAGCACCGCGAGGAGGGATCAACCATGATTTATTGATTCTCCTTACTTTACCCCGTCTGATAGATACTCGCATTTAACAGCGAAACTACTTTTATGAACTTCTTATTTACTCGCTTAACCATCTTATGCCGGTATGTCGGTTATCCCGACTTCAACTATGATAAAGAACACATTTCCAACACATCATAGCATCATATCCCAAT
>NKCI01000396.1:0-18899 GCA_003946985.1 Fusarium duplospermum
AATAAAGTTATAATATTTTATAGTATTACGTTTTAATATTATTATATCTTAATAGCTATATTTTTTTATTATTATAGCCAATAGCTTTTAATATTATTATAGCCTATAATATGACTTACCCGATACTCTAGCTCGAATAAGGAAGAGGGGTATCCCTCTTAGTACCCCCTGGCTGACTTCTTTTCCGAGTCAGTCCTCTTCTGTCTCGACTTTGACATCAACCAGAGGGCCAATGGTGCTCGTCTCTACCGTCTCCACGACGACATGTGGTTCTGGAACTCGGCAGAGACGTGTGCCGCGGCCTGGCAAGCCATAAACGAGTTTACTGATCTGTTTGGTCTTGAGCTGAACGAGGAGAAGACGGGCAGCACAAACATACTGACAGGGAGCAGCGACGGCCAAATGGATGAGGTCCAAGGTCTCCCCTCAGGTGATGTCACTTGGGGCTTTCTGAAGCTTGATACAACCGCCGGCAGGTTCATCATCGACCAAACCAAAGTCGACGCGCACATTGACGAACTCCGACTTCAACTAGATGCGTGCAAGAGCACTCTGGACTGGATCCGTGCATGGAATACCTACGGCTGCCGGTTCTTCACAACCAACTTCGGTTCTCTCGCCAAGTGCTATTCTCGGGCCCATGTTGATGCCATCCTCAGCACATTCCGCCATATCCAGCAAGTACTCTTCCCCGAGCTTCGTGGCGGTGTTGTCGCCCGGTTGAAGGAGATGCTCGCAGAGCGGTTCGGTATCACCGACGTACCTGATGCATACATATACGCACCCGTCGCACTGGGCGGCCTAGGTCTCCAAAATCCATTCTTGACACCGTATATCTATCGCAACAAGATGCCTGAGGATGTAGGCATGAGTATGGACCGGTTTCTTGAGGGGGAGAAGCTGGAATATGACGTGGCAAAGAAGGCGTTTGAGTCGCCAGACCAGCAGTTCGACGACTTCGATGACAACGGGCAATCTTGCCCCGACTTCATGGATGTAGAAGACGAAAGCGCGTTCTTGAGCTTCGAGGAGTATACACGGCAGAGAGAGAGGACGTTGGCAGGGCTAAGAGCCGCGTTCAATGATATCAGCGAGGAACCCCTGCCGAAACCACTCGAGCCGTCGAAGGCCCTATCCGGGCTGTTGCCGGAGCTTCCGGAGGATTGGTATTCCATGAAGCCGTATGAGCAGTGGATTTGCTTGCAGCACTCGAAAGAGATGGTTGCGCGGTTTGGAGGCCTGGTTATTCTTGAGAAGGGGTTGCTGCCGACGGGGGTGATGGAGATGCTGCAGCAGAGTCGATTCCAGTGGCAGGGCTGAATATGGGAACTGGTGATGACAACAGGGCTTATGAATGATGGCTGATAGAGAGGCCGTTAGCTAGAACAAGAGAGAAAATAATAATCAACACATGACGACACCCGAGCTCATTACTACGAGATTTCATTAATGTAATAGTGGATTCCTCGATTGATCAATGCATAGCTACTTAAAACATAGTCTCTAGTAATTGCTTAAGCCATATGCTTGATCTGCATTCATATATGCCTCCACATCCATCTCCTCGCGGTTCGCATTAGAGCTATATAGCCCACCCTCGGCGAACGGGCCTCCGGGAGCATATGCGACGCTTCTAGGTATGCTAGGTGACGCCTCGCGCGGCACATGTTGAGTATGGATTAGTTTGCCCCTAGGATTGTAGATGTTGGCATTACCCGCCTCGTCTGTTGTGTAGCTAATGAGCGGCATGATTCCGCCGTGGCCCCTTTGAAGAATTTCAATAGTTCCTTCGAGGTCGTATACTACGATCTCATCTATCGGTTATCCCGACTTCAACTATGCTAAAGAACACATTTCTAATACATCATAGCATCATATCCCGATGCTAACACAGTGGCCTTTTTTTTAGCCTTTCTGCCACCTGCGGTGGGCTGCAGGCAGTCGAAGACTCATACCTATCTATATAAGGGGTATTTAACTGCGGTCGTATACTACATAGGCGGCTTTGAAGAAGAGTGCAATGGCAAAGTCTTGGCAATTGTTAGACATCAAGTCATAGTGAGCAGTTTCGTCCATGATGGTAGTGGCTACACGTGTTTAGGTCAGATACAGTGGGACGACAAAGCTGGAAATTTTAAGCTTCTCCTTACACGCAAGAAATACGCACCGAGAACCTGGATTTCGTGCGGATCTGTTAGTTTCCCCCTGCAGGACCTGTCCGCTTTTCTCCAGACTGTCAAAGGTGTCGAAGTCAACCACACACACACTCGTCGAGTAACCAGTTCATAATAGTACCAACCCTTTTCGTAACCCGGGTATTCGTCATCGAGCTGCTGAATGTGAGCTTGGTTGTGAAGAGAAGGCATGAATACAACGACGGTACCTACCTATAGGGTGACAGCCCAGTGTGTCAGTAAGAGCGGGAGCTTGGGGCTCTTGGTGAATCCCTCTGAGCCTATCGAGAACGTGGGCTCCAGCATGTTACCAATTGTTGGCCGCGAGGAACTCAATGCCGCAGAGACTCCAACCGTGTAAATGGCAACCCTTTTCTGTTGGAGAATACTTCTTTCGCGTGGAGTTACTACAAAGTCGAAAGTAAAGGTAAGAAAGTTAGTAACGTTGGTGGTGATGTGAACAAGCCACTGCCTACTATCGCGCCGCTCCTAAGCTATGACGACCTCCGCTTCGAACACTTCCCCGACACTGTCGAGGCGCTGCAGGCCTAGATGTAGGTGCGACTTGCGCAGGGGCTGGTTCTAGCTGAGATTCCTGTCATCTCTCACACGACAAGGAGGACTATGAACACTACGGCCGAGGCGGGCAAAACCGGCAAGATGCGATGTTTTCTGGGCCAACACTGCCGGAAATGCATCAAGCCATTGCTGCCTGATATAGAAAAACTAAAATAGTCATGCACTTTTTAGCCCGAACTGCACGTTGCTTTGGTCGAGCTGTAGTGGCTTACTGGGATGTTACGGGGAGCGCCTGATGGGCTATGTTATGTTTGAGGGGCCATTATTTATATTGCACAATACGTGGCTAGGTCGAAAGGTCAGGCCTAACCTGGCAGCTGTTGGTACCATGCGATCCTCTGGCTCACTTATCTCATCTCGGGCCGGGCTTCAACTATAACAAAGAACACATTCCTTGGTGCCATACCTCAGTATTATAGATCAATGTCTGGCGGAGAAATGAGGCCAGACATTAAGTGGGGCGTCATCTCCCGCTGAACCGGAGTTGTTTCAGTTGTTGATGCGTAAGAACGCGGGACATGGAGCGTCGATGGAGATCACCAGGCAAGTAAGCAAGCCTCATCGCATCACCGCGTACCCGCAGCCAATGATTTCCAGCTGTTGGCTTGGCTACAACAAGAGAGTTCCTGACCTTCTCTGAGCTGGCCACTTGTCCTCCAGGTTATCGATGGCGGCTTATCGACAGCCCTGACCGAGAGATCAGGCTGGGGCTCAGAGCTGTTCAGTTCGCCGAACAACTGCGGGAGGACGGATTGGGGGCAGTTGAGGCGCAGCCTGAAGCGGAAGAGACTCTCTGTTTCTCACTGGCTGTCACTCAGCTTTAGTTATGTGGCTGTATTATTTCTGTTGGGCTGCTCAGAGGCCTCCCCCCACCGCCCCTTACAGCCCTCGGCCAAGTCACTCAGCTGAAGGCGGGGGTACCACCGAGGGGGATCCCGCTTCTTCCATGGTTGCTAACACTGATCTCGATACCAATTGTCCACCACGAGACGTGGACCGGCCGTCCCGCATCCCGAGTCTGCGAGTGTCACTGAAACATTGGGCCTTATTAATATAGAGCTAAATGCCGCTACTTTTGCCGGCGTCATAAGAGACAATATAGCCTAGGTCGATAGCCTACTCGAGCTACTCGAGCAGCTATGAGCGGCGAGGCAAGAAGAGGAAGCCCGCCACGGATAAAATTAAGAAGAAGGATGAGTCGTGGAGGACACGTTGCCGGAGCTTCTTTGAGGGGGATAAGGCCCTAATCATGAACCAGGAACAGTCTGGGCCCCGCTGCAAGAAGTGACAAGCTGGCGCATAAAATCAGCCTGACCAGCGTCTCGTAGTTGGGGAACAGCCAGTTATACCCCCTCACGGCGGGATCAATTTAAGCCAGAAAATCAGGTATAATCTTCATCTATTTGACCTTAAGGAGCAAGTCCGCGTCGTGCGGGGGGACGTGGCGAGAAGGAGACTTCCCATTATATGTATATATGCTCTTATGACGGTTAATGCTCTTAGTGCCTGCTGGGAGTGGTGCGGGATTAAGCTAAGCGCGTCCGATAGGCATCTAAACTAAAAACTCAATCCCGGGCTCAGGCTGTTCCCGGTTCATGATCTGGGCCTTAAGGTTTTTAAGAAGTTGAGTCACGCGAGTGACTTAACCTGTCGGGAGGAGGAAGGTTTCGGTCCTGAAGGTGGAAAAGTTTGACTTGTGGCTGTTGAGATGAGTCAACCTGTCCTGGGCGATTAACATTGGCCGCCACGCACCTATCCCTTCTTTAGCCCCTTTCCCCGACGGCGGCCGCTGGCAAACGAGTCATCATTTATCGGGCGTTGGACGACGGACCAAAACACATATGACTGGCTCGATTTCTTCGCAACAGTCTTGAGAGCGCCGCATTGCACACTCGATTCTTCCACATCTCCACTCCCATCCTCATACAATATTCGTTGCAGATGGATAGGATTTTCGGCAACGGCTCGGAAAGTCACCGCACCGCGACTTGGGAGCCCGAGCCCACTCGGCGTGGCACGTTTAGCATCTTGTCGATCTGTCTCGTGACCCTTTCCTTATGCGTGTGGACAGCCGTCCATCTGAACATTCCCTCAAGCGAGGAACGATCACAGGACCAGCCGCGGGGTGACTCGAGCGAGAAGTGGTCGTGGAAAAGCTTCCGATGGACGGCACAGACGTTACGGAAGGCTGGCTGGATGATTTTAGGAATTCTCGCACCGGAACTAGTACGTACGATCGGTGGAGCAATTTGCTCAATACGTCTCGCTGACCACCATATCTTTAGGTCCTTTTCACCGCCCTTCAGCAATTCGGGGATGCGACTGCTCTCAGGGATCTTCCTCTTGACGCATCTGAACCTCGTACTGACGCAGATCTGGAGGTAAGTCCATTGCCCGAGTCATTGTTCATAGATAATGCTATTCCTAATCACATAACATTTAGAGCTCACCCGACGGAGGCAATCGTGCGGACAGGAAACCCAAATGCGCGCTTGTCCACGGTTATTTCGCCGCTATGGGAGGATTTGAATTCGTGACAGGAGACGATTACGATGTCTTCCCCAGAAAGGCTTCTGGTGAAAAGCGAACTGGCCTCACGGTAACTCCAGCCGGACTACGCTACCTGGTCAACAAAACGCCAGTCGAAATTCCAAAACTTCGCCGGAGCGAGATAGAAGACAAGAGCAAAGGAAGCGCGTTGGCCAAAACGCTAGTCTGCCTTCAAGGTACTTACATCAAATATTCCTAAAACTTCGTGTAAACTCTCTGACAAGGTCTGATAAAAGCTTTTTGGTTCTGTACCCAATGCATCACACGGTTCACTCAGAATCTGACAATAAGCTTGCTGGAGCTCAACACGTTTGGGCACGCCCTATGCGCCCTACTGATGTATTGTCTTTGGTGGTACAAACCGCTAGATATCGGAGAACCCGTGCAAATTACGGTCGGCAAGGAGACTGCGGATTACGCCGCCGCCATGGGCGTGGCTAGCAAGCTCGACTATCGTTATTCAGAGTTTGACTGTTTTCCAGGGGAGCGGCATTCCGAACTAGGGCGGGCCTATTTCGGATTCGGCGTAGAAACTGACAACTCCAACGAGATTTGGATTCAAGGGCGGGGTAAGAAACTCAAGAGAGACGGTATCAGTCGGATCCTTCGCTTAAACAAGTAAGCAATTACCGTCTTCACACCTTCGCTACCAGGAGTCTAATATGGCTATTGTTAGAGCAAAGCGGATGACCAACCTAATCCTGTTTGTCTATATAGATGCGAATTATGAGCTTCAAATTCGCATTTGGAAAGAAGGGATAATGATAGAACCCCAAACCCAACTGGTCGGCTCGGGTACGCAAAGGAAATATTTTCAACTCGACTCGGTTGCCCCAGTTACGGACGATTCTCTGTCGTTCATTGAACTTGCCGATCGTGATACACGCCGCTGGGAACTCGCACTTCTGGCATTCTCCAAATTATCAGGACAAACAGATTTCTCACGGTACGACTTCCGCGAAGTCAAGGACTCCCTTACGGACCGGAGACGTAACTCTCCGAGATTCGATGGCGTCCGCGGGTCTTGGCCACTTTACTTGGTCTTGAGCATTATCGGTTCCATATATGGCGGACTGCACTGCCTCGCCTGGAACGCACCGTTTGCCACCGACCTGGAAAGGCTCCTGTGGCGGTTGTCTAGCGTGACAGTATCTTCGATCGGCGCCTTGATACTGCTCGTGTACACTTGGGAACTGGCTCCACCGATATGGAAAGACTTGGAAGACTCAATCAATATAGCAGTGATAAACTGGATTTTTCACAACATGGAAAGAATGGTTGATGGCATTCTTAATCCTCCCTGGAATCACTGGATCAATGACATAGGAGGACTGTCACTCCTGCTTGGCTTTTTATCCCTCCGGGTGCTATATGATGTTTTCATCGCCGGATTTATACTTCTTTACTGCCTGGCTAGGGTCTACTTGGTCGTGGAGTGTTTTATCAACCTCGCCCACCTGCCTGATTCGGCGTATGTGTTGCCAAAGTGGTCGCAGTATGTGCCGCATATCTCCTAAGGGTTGAAGAGGAAGTAGGCAGTATGGAAGGACTTTATGTATAGGAATTGCTTTGAAGGCTGGGATTAGGGGCGATCTTGTATGCCGGTTATTCCAGCTTCAACTATGATAAACACATTTTCAACACATCATAGCATCATACCCCAATTCTCACATAGTGGCCCTTTTTTTTAGCCTTCCTGCCGCCTGCGGGGATGGTGATGGTGCTCGGCTCCTTCGTCAATACCTACCTACCGATAAACCACGGTGCGAAGCTCCGTCTCTGACCCAACCACAACACCAATTTTGGAGCTCAAGTGAGTTAGAAACGCCAATTCGTGCGTGTCAATTTCGCATCGTGATATCAGTCTGTCTCCCTCCAACATGCACATTGTCTGAGGAGATGGTGGCAGCCCGAATTAACATTCACGGGTTACGTCAAGAGCAGAGAGATAAAGTGCCAGGGCGAGTAAAACCTCCAGCGTTATGTGATCATCTCCTTACGAACGGGTGATGAAGCCAGGCCGTGGCAGATCAGTTGGATACTCTGTATGCCAGAGCCGTGTAATGAATGAATGGATGAAACATTACAGCCGTACCACAGAGTTGTCCAGTCCCAACATCTTCAGCATTGCTATTGATGTCGACTGTATCGGCATACCTCTTAACACATAACACAAGCCCTTCCTATCCTAAATCTAGACTCCCCGCCCTGATTTGTTGTCCTTCATCTTCAGCATGCCAGCCTCCCCATCAGTTAGCCCATGCCCATCATCTTTTCGCCTCGGCTTGAAACCAACCGAGCACATCAGCCTTATGGCAAGCCCAAAACATCAAACGCATTTTTTATAAATTGCCTTTATGAGCAGCATCGCCAAGACTCAATGACTGTCCCACCCAAGAAGTCCTATTGGACATGGGAGTGAGTCGGATGTCTCAAAGCTGTCCCAGTAGTTCATGGCAGCTATATTAACCAACTCTACAAATGCCATTGAATCAGAATTGCTCCTCATGTAGCTGTAGGGTTTATTCTCTTCCACTTCCACTTCTTTGACATACCCCCATTGGTCCTGGTGGAGACCTTCAACCTCGACCAGTCGCTGGCCACCAGCGGAAAAAGCCATAGGGTCCTCTCTTCTAGACCCCGGTATTTCGGGCTTCCGTCTCAGGTTATGGTCGACAAGCCAGATGGTATATGAAGCCGTGGTATCCATGGCCATTCGGAGAAATGTTTGGTAAATGTCGAGATCTTCATAGTCGGGGAATGCCTTTCCGAGCTGGAGCCCCCATTCCGGCTTGTATTCGACTGCGATGTTTAACCTCCCTTGGTATCCCCGTACCGAAGATCCGAGCGGAATTTGTGCATCAATCTGACCCCAGTCGATTATGGCTAGGTCTCGGACCTGGAATAGAAACAGGTCGTGGTGAGGGAGGACCGTGAAATAATGGGGAACCCCATGATGGCCAATGAAGTATCCCGTTGCAGAAGCATCTTCTTCCAACCGTAACTGCTTATATTCAGGTTTCTGGTTGGGTATAAATCTGCGCTCCATAACGTGTCTTGACTCTTTACAAGCAGTCCATAATCCTCCGTCGATAAGATATGTTGAGATATCGCTTTCGTCAGAATCCGGGATAATGAGTTGGTGGGCGACGTGGGCATCGTCTTTATCTAGAACCATGTGCCTCATTTTCTCCAGATCCTCAGCTTCTTTGTGATTATAGAGCTTGAATACATGCACGCCCGGACAGGCCGGTCGGACAGCCAGATTCCAGATCTGGTCCCTGAGCTCCCAGGGCAGGTCGCCAAACTGGTGAAACACGGCGGCCATTAAGAGGTACGAGAGTAACAGGAAGAAAGGGATTGTTAATTGTAGGGGAGATGCTGTGGTTTGTCGCTGTCGAGCTTTGCGTAATGAAGGGACGTGAACAGTGAGACTGGACTAGATTGGGCTGGCTGCGTTTATCATCGTGCTGAAAGAAGGTTTGTTGAGGTCGATTGTTGAGCACAGAAGGATCTGTAGAGCCTATTTTGATATTGGCTTTTTGTTGAGAGGGATTGGGCATGTTGACGATCTTGTCTTTCGGTTATCCCGACTTCAACTATGATAAAGAACACATTTCCAGCACATCATAGCATCATATCCCGATGCTAGAGCATGATGACTTGATTGTGTTGAAGCTGTATATCCCTTGCTGGGTTGCCTTGATCTACTTTTGGGTATGCTACGAGCCCAGTTGAATAACTTCAGTTGGACTTCCCTCCCATGAATGAGAAGCTTTGTACCTATTAGTTATAGCCTTCATTCTAACTCTTAAGAAACGTCCGCGATGGGGTTTGGTTGTAAACCGAGCGAGTGACTCATGGCACAAGCAGCCCCTCTACAGGTCAAGAACTCAGCGGTGGCAATGGTCAACAATGTAGGCAAGCGGAGTGTTTTATGGTTAGATTTCAATGACGTATATCTCCGCAAAGAATCGCCCAACATGTCTAACTTCATGGTGGTGAAACTTCAAATTACTGCCGAAAGCTTGCCGCGATTTTAGTTAAGCTGGGCGTCTAATCTGGAACATTTATCAAGTTAGCCCTATGTATGTTCCGTTTCCGTGCAAAGCCCCAAGTCCGCTAGTTGACTACGCTCGACCCATCTCAAATATGCCTTGGCGCAGCGTTGTCTCAATGCTTCTCTTGCACATTGGTTTTTCTTATATGCCCATGAGCATATTTCAATTGGCCTACTCAATGAGGCAGGACAACTTCATGACGTTACTTTGCATCTTGCTGGCCTCATTATTGCCCCATGTTTCTTCTTCCTTCGCCCGAGGCAAGATATTGTGGCGGCATCGGTAGGCGGCCATTGGTTACTCAATGAGGCAGCGTCATGGGCCTGTGACGTTGAATTGTAAATGACAACCCGGCCACGAAGGCGGTGTACCACCTGCGCACTGCTTTCTCACAAAGACCACAGCCGCGACCCTCACTCAGTTCAATCAAGCCCTCGAACGTTCCTTTCAAGACGAGACCCGACTCCATTCTTTCCATGTTTTGACATTTGACGGAATAAGGTTACAAATTCTTGCAGCATACAGACGCATCCGGCTGACCTTGGCTGTGTGACTCAAACGGCCACCGGATGCCAGGCAACCTTGCTGACTGTCGAATCACCTCTTCAAATACCTATCAAAGATGAACCTCATTTCCAAGCGCCGAAAGCCTTTCCTATATGCGCAGCGCTCACCTAAAGACTCGGTTGGACCGTGCCTCGGTACCTTGCCTGCCGGCCGGATTGGTCGTGTGCAATGTTGGGAAGCGGTTGGGGATGCGAGAAGAGAATTCACCAAGGAGCTGAAAATTAAGATCATCAACTACCTGGAACAGAACAACGACAAAGTACAAGATTCTGGAAATATCATCGATCTGTCCTTGTTCATGCTTGGGAGGTCAACCACGCAAGCCAAGCCTACCGTCATGTTCGTTTCTGAGGACAAGAAGGCGCGGAAGGAGGCCTTCAATATGATCAAGGACAGCAACATCCTGAAAGCGTATCCAGGGTTTGAACTCGGCCACATTCCTCTCACAGCAGAGTTCGAGAACCTGAAGTTCCTTGCTCTTACAGATGCATCCCTCGTATGCGACGACACCTGTTCAACGGAAGAATCCCTTGACATATTCTGGCTCCAGTCCAGTAGACTTGAAGGTCGACGCCTCTTCTTCTACCCGAAAACAGGCTCTGAGGAGACTCCTCAAACGGCGACAGCTGGTGGCGTCGTTTCCTACCAAGGAAAGCGTATGTTGCTCACGGTGAACCACTTCTTGGAGCCAACACAGCCAAGCGTAACACACTCCTTTATGCCAAGTTCAGAAGAAGACGACGATAGTGATGACGAGCGTGAGATCACCGGACTGGGCGACTTCGACGATGAAGACGAGGACCACCTCATAGAAATTACAAGCCAAGGGAGCATCACACCTGATTTTGAGATCTCGGATGTTGATGGCTCTAGAAGCGGCAATGATGAGAGGTCGGGCATTTCATCTGAGAGCACCATGGATGTACCAAACAACATCACCACAATCCAGGAGAGACTGGAGCGCCTCGAACAAAATCAACCCACCACCCACCCTGTCGGCGCGATGAAGCAACAATGCACTCAAGCAGGGAAGGTGATTCTGCGCTCACAAGAACTCGACTACTCCCTTATCGAAATAGATCATTCTCTTATGGGTCTCGATGATCTCGACAACACCATTGAACTCGGCGATGTATCTCAAATCGAGCCAGGCTGTCGCGATGCCGCGGTCAAGGCGACCACTCCAGAAGGCGGAATCGTGGGAGGTGCGTTATCAGGCACGCCATCATATGTCCGCCTGCCACAATCAAAGGCATATGTGGAAGTCTACCTTGCCAGGTTCAACAGGCCGCTCGTTCCGGGCGACTGTGGTAGCTGGGTCCGTGACGCTGTCACTGGACGGCCTTTTGGCCATGTCTTTGCTGGAAGCCCCACGAGTGGTCTCACCATGATCATGCCTGCTCACCATGTGTTTGATGATGCCCGGAAGGGCTTGGAAAGCCAATCTCGCGGTAGAGAAACTAAACCTGTTCGAGAGGTTGCGGGAGAGGTTGAGAAGGAGAGAGACCGGGATCAAGGCACGCAATGCCAGCCCACAAGCTCCGAAATCGCCTCTGAAAAGGCCATCCGCGATGGTCAGAAGTTCATTCACAAGTTTACCCGGAACCTCACTGCGACCATCGATGCAGAAAATTCTCAAGGGCTAACACTTACACCCTCCTTACCCAAAGCAGAGCCACCAAGCTACATCATTGACCCGACTTGGTTCTGGAGGACTGCTGCCTGGCTCTCCTCAAGAAAACTGCATCATTTGCACACCCGTGGGCCTAACTCGAGTGATTGGGTGCAGGGACACCAATGGTGAGAGATAATGTACAACGGATGCTAACATTATTGCTGACGAAGTATCGCAGTCATAGAGACCTCAGTCCCGAAAACATTCTCTGGTTTTCAAAACCTAGCGACAGAGTGAACGGCAATCATCTATCCATCACGGACTTCGGACGCGCCTACCCAAGGGCTGGTTGGAGGGACAAGGACATATTGGATATCGACTCTCATGGCGGCCAGACTTATGGTGAACTCCTTAGAGGTGGTCTTCGTGCACCACACAACCTGTTGATGCCCGCCGGGTCCCTCCCGGGGTTGGTTCCTTACCCGATGAGTCCTCATCAGCCACTAACAACTAGCAATGTCTACGGCGACATCCAGCTGAGGAACATCTTTCATGAATGGGAAAAGTCACTCTTGGATGTTCGTGTCAAACTCGCTTACATCGGCGCAGCCGAGGGGGCTGGAATATATCGTGAGTAACATGCACCCCAACCCCCCCTCCTCCGTCCGTGTTCATGAACATGTTACTTGGCGGATAACTGATATGGCCACTCATACAGCCTCCCCGGGATGCTCTGCTAATCCTTCGGGCCGGATATCCTCTGTCAACAGCCAGTATGGTATCTGGCCGCTTGATGCAGTCTACGGTCGAGCCCTCATCTGGTCGTTCAACGGGATAAGGGGACGTGGGGACTATAGTTCCAAAAGAAAGAAGGAGATTTCCAAGCAGGAAAATCCACTGGGCGGCGGATTTGGTGCTTGCTTCCTTGACCAAATCGAAAAGTCCCGCTGGCCGACTCTCGAGCCAAGGAGGCCAATGGACGCTAGGCCCCCAAACATGAGTGACTTCATCCTCAACTACATGTGGACAGATCTTGGTGCCAGGTCCGTTGCCCAGCAGCCTAAGCCCCCCGCGCCACCGATGGGAATCTACTGGAAGGGGCCATCATCAAGGACAAAAGAGGATCGTGATCATGTAAGACCCAAACCCCATGCTTCCTTTTCCTCAGACGATGTCACGGACGACTATGTTTCAAAAGATTTGTTACATGGCTAAATCTAGGCGCATGTAGATCATACTCGTGGACGACTTCGGGTCCATCAAGTTACATATGGACAAGGTTGGGAAGGCTGCTAGGGTCGTCAGCTTCCTTGCCAATGATTATGGCATAGATCTCTCCTTCCCCTCGAACTCTATCGATCCTCTCAAGTACTCATGGAGCACGGCCATCGGGTTAGAGATCCAAAAGACACAGACAGTCGAGGGGATGCGTAACACGCGCAACTGTCTGAGCGACCTACAGATGGCCGGGAGGGATGATACCGGGGTGGTCAAGTCCACTAGCATCTTCGTGTTCGTGGATGGCACGTGGAGGGGCCATCGAGCAGACGATGTCATCGAGCACAACCTCAGGCGGCTTATCGAGGCCCAGGCGCCTTCGTCAGCGCTCATGTTTCAGTTCATCCTTGGGGCTGACCCCCTTCTTCACCTAGACGACGAGTACATCGAGGT
Source organism: Fusarium duplospermum (assembly GCA_003946985.1). NCBI lineage: Eukaryota > Fungi > Ascomycota > Sordariomycetes > Hypocreales > Nectriaceae > Fusarium > Fusarium duplospermum. The sequence goes on from NKCI01000396.1 coordinate 13,218, forward strand.
GCATGAGCTTGGGGAATGGTGAGTATGGCTTCATGACATCATTGCCAATTAATATACCTAAGGGAGCATAAGCTAACGATCACTTCCAGCGACGTTCTGGACACAAAGCACTGTGACCCTCACGTTCTCGGCATTGTTATTGGAGTTCCCTCCAATGAAATTTGGGAGATGGGTTATAACACCTGGTCCGAAGCGACACTGAGGGTGAATAGGACAGAAGAAAGGGCTTCTAGAATGCCCAGAAATAGATATGGGAAGAACGGCGGCGTTTGGTGGTAGCAAATGGGCGGCAGGCGTTCGTGTTACGGGCAACGATTGAGTGCTACATCGAAAGAGAGAGGCTTGGCATGGGGCAAAAGCCTCAGACATATGACTATTTTGATTATTCCCTACTAATATCGTGAAATTTGATTTGGGCAGACTACATTTTGGACACCCGGGTGTCCGTAACGTCAGAGACTATGTGCCAGATGAGGCAGCCAGGAAACGGTGGTGAACTTGTTAAGTTTTGTGTGCCACAAAGTCTGCCCACCTCTTTCTGATTCATTGAGAACTCATTCAGATGCCTACTACTAAGAAGATGGTTGTGCAAGGATGCAAGAACCTACGGTCTAAACAATAATAGACATCGGCATACTAATATCGCACGGTGCATGAAACATACTAAAATACAATTACTACGGAGTCAGCCCTTAGACTGAAGAATGAAAATAGATGATGTAGGAGTGAGCCCTCAACCGTGTGCTCGGATGTCAAGTTCTTCGAGAAATCCTTCAGCGAAGCTCTTCCACGATCTTGTCCGCGGCGGCAAGGGCAAAGCAAGCAGCCGTGAGGGTCGGGTTGCAGGCATTCCCGGTAGGAATAACGCCGCAGCCACCAAGTACCAGGTTCTTCTGGCCCCAGACCTTTCCGAACTTGTCAACAACACTATCCTCCTTGCTCGTACCGGCACGGTAGGTGCCGCAAATGTGGAGGGCGGAACCCGGAGCGAGATACTTTGGCTCAGCCCCAGGCAGGAAGCCTCCGAGCTTCCTTGAAACATCAACCATACTAGGCGAAGTCAGTCTCAATTTCAGCGACATCAAGTAATGCTATGGGTCTTACTCGTCAATCATCTTCTTGGTGCGGTCACGGGCGGCGTCATCCAGGGAGAAGTGGAAGGTAGGCTGTTGCAAATGTGAGACGTGTATCCATCGCTTGGCCCGGGTCGTACGTACCTGTGGCATTCTAAACTGATCTCGGTAATTCTTGGAGAACTCGACATAGTTTTCCTTCTTTGGCTCCATATAGCCGAACCAGCGCAAGTCGACGATGAGACGCTGGTCAACAGTGGGAGGGACTTGCCCATAGCCAAAGGCATCGCGATGAATCTGAGTGTGCCAGGGATACTTCTCAGACACGGGGAAATAGCACTGAGGATCGGGGTCGTGGAATGGGAAGGGAAGGGGGTCATTGGGGTGCTTGTCCCGGTGAGTCTGGACGATCTCGCTCCAAGCGGGATCGTTCTCAACGCCATCTACGAGGTTTCTGTCGAGAACAACTTGGCAGAATGCCATGGGCTGCTCAGTCATGTAATGGCCCTAGTTGTCACATTGATGTCAGTGGGTGCTGCAGTCTTCGCCTGTCATGTTGCTGAACTTACCAGGGCTGGCAGAGTGTCGCCCAGTGCAAAATTTCCCTCCTCGGTGAGAGGGTTGGACAGAATGCCGGGTGTGAGAACGGCACCAGCACAGATGACGTACTTCTTGGCCTTGATGTAGTAGATTTCCTTTGTCAGGATGTCCTTCACCTTGACCATCTCCACTTGGTTATCTAGCCCAAGAGCAAGAGCAAGACATTGGGTGTTGGGCTTGACGTCGAACAGGTCGCTCGGCTTCTTGGGCTCTGAGAGATCCCCCAGGAGTGTTGAGGTCGCAGACCACTCGACGTAATGCTGGTTCTTCTTGCTCCTCTTGCAAGCCAGAGGCATGCTTCTCATGTCACGGCCCGGGTAAGCCTGCTCTAGGGTCTTCTTGACAAGTTGCTGACGAATGGACTTGTCAAAGGAGGTGGTGTTTGTGTCAAACAACTTCTCCGCCCTGCCGTACAGGCTATCCCACTCTTTGTCATTGAATAGAGTGGATCTCTCCATGGGATGTTGGCGTGGGGTGCAGCAGGTCCAGTGAGAGCCCATGCCACCGACGACACGAGTTGCTGCCGCTGCCGGTAGGTTCTCGAAGGGCTTCTGTTCCGGGTTCTGGCCATTCTTGATGAACGCGAGCTGGTCCGCCCTGGAGGGTTTGTCAGTTACACAGTTGGCGTGAAGTGGGATGTGGGATGTAACGTACCTGGGGGCCCATGACCCTGGCTCCAGCTGAACATCCGTGGTGTTTGTCGGGACTGAGAGCAGGCTCAATTCTCCCTTGACAGTGCTGTCATACTCTGTTAGTGAAAGACGTCGAAGGTTCGACTTCTGTGAACACACTTGGTAAACAGACTGATGTCCTGCTGGACAGCCATACTGTTCTTCTTGTGGTCACCCACGCGCCTCGTCTCCCTAGATGACAGATCAGCTAAAGTTAGTTCCCTGTGTGAATGTAGACGTCACATACTGCTCTCCGACGTCAATCATCAGGACCTTCTTTCCCTTGTCGACAAGGGTGCGAGCAAAAACAGCACCAATGGGACCCGACCCAACGACCAAGACTTCCGTCTCGATGGCCTTCCCATACTTGGAGCCGGTAGAATAAGGGACTTCGGGGCTCATGGTTGCGGATGGCGTTTATCGGTGCTTTTTGAGTAGTAGTGTGTTTGATGATCTGGAGAGGCTGTTGTGATTGTCTGTCAAGTGGAGGAATTGCTTCCTATTTAAACATTTCTACGGCCGGCTTCCACTGACATTATCTGACTGGCTAACAACAACATGATGTGAGCAGCTGATAGGCTTGGCATCGCAGCTGAACAATGACCTGCATTTCAAACCCCTTGTCCAACTTATACTCTCTTCTCTCCCCCTCCTCGAAACACCACTCAAAGAAAGAATCCCGACAGCCCGCACCTCGGTTAAGCATTCCCAAACTCGGCTGCAGCGTCCCTCTCACCGAGTGAAAGGTACTCTTTAGCCTCCTCTCGATGTAGCTCCGCGAGCCGCTCGTACAAACCTGCAATCTCCCGGTGGCGCCTGAGGCGTGCCATAGAACCTCTCTCCGAGTCGGTACCATGCCCATATGTCTGCTGCATTCCAGCTGTCAACTGTTGCAACTGCTGCATGATGCCGGTGAGCAGGTCAACGACGACCGTATCCGGCGAGGCTGCCGCCGGAGATGGGAAGGGGAGTACCAAGTGGTGGCACTTCTGCTGGCCCTCTAGTAGTTGAATCGCGTCCCTCGTCGTTTGGTGTTGTCTCGGAGTCAAGCCCAAGAGAGGCAGGTGAGACGGCAGCTGAACAGACATCGGTTACTTGTGCGCCTTTGAGTCCATGTCTACTTACGGGGATCGAACTTGATTGGTGCGGCTTTCTCGGGAAGATGCAGACCGATTTCTGCAATACCTCTCATCACATTGTCGGTTGACGCCCGATGCAAGTCTTTCACCGACACCCCAGTTGGCACTTTTTTATTCGAAGAATCGACCGGGAATGTGCTCAGGTGCGTCCGTGGCTTCTTACCACACACATTCGATGATAAGAACCTTCCGGCTCTGGCCGAAAAGCTCCCAACTTTTCCGTCCACTTCAGCAGCGAGATGAAACTTCGAGCCAGGGGGCCGCTTGATCAGCATTGCGACGGCGAAAGAATCTCCAATGCCCTGATCCTGGTTCGCGGCGATGATGGTCCAAGCCACTTGGTTGAATACATTGCGTGGGAGGCTCGGATCATTCCGCTCCTCACGGCCTTTCACCTTGAGCAGATGTGTCCTTTGGAACTCAGACTTGTTGGTTCTTGTAAGCTGACCGCCTACTGTGGCCGGTTGCGCAATTGGCACCTGGCCACTGAGCTGGGCCACCCGCTCGCGGTATTCGTTGGTAGTGTAGACATCGATAAACTGCTCGCCTTGCGACGCGGGCTCAAATGATCGTAACTGCGGTATGTTCTCTTCGTCATCATCATCATCATCATCGTTGTCGTCGCCATGGTATCGTGAGGTCGACCGCCCATTGTTGCCTGATCTTGCTACAGGCAGGACTGACAACTTGACTTTGAACCATGTGAACTATCGCTCAGTGTGGTTGGGAAAGGGGACAATTCTAATCACGAGCAAGCTCGCGATCTCGTCTTTCGGTTATCCCGACTTCAACTATGATAAAGAACCCATTTCCAGCACATCATAGCATTATATCCCGATGCTAATGTAGTGGCCTTTTTTTAGCCTTTCTGCCACCTGCGGCGGGCTGCAGGCAGTCAAAGACTTATGCCTATCTACATAAGGGGTATTTAACTGCTCTAACCTCCGTACGAGAAATAAGAGAGAATTGCCATTTCCTACCTTACCATTTACGTTGTGGCTGTTGGCATTAGTCAATAGGAGTTGTACGGTAGTTTAGGCAGCTTGGATGCAGAATCTCGGCGAATTGCCAAACTACTGTTAATTGGCGTACACATCAACTTTGAACACGATGGAGCAAGCTCGCATTGTCAGTGTCAGAAGGATCAAAACTTCCGTGGACTTCATAGACGATCTGGAAGTCAACCGAGAATCCTGGCCCTTTCGCGGTACCGATGTTGGGGGCTATGTCTGTCCTGAGCGTTGCCGTGTTGTGCCTGTACTCGTTCAACTGCAGGGAAAAAGTTTTCAGGTCATAAGATGCCATTCTAAAGCTCGGGGACAAAGGAGCAAAGAAATTTGAGAAGAGCTAGACTCGCATAGACGGTAAGAAGGTACAGATATCTTGTGGGAAACAGAACTTGGTGGAAGTGAGTGTCTGGTAGATATACTCCCATCCGTCCACCCCTCCTCCAACAAGTGGCCAGCTGAAACCCATGCCTGCAACGCGGCTACCTACCCTGGGCCGGACATGCCCGATGGAGGTGAACCGCTTCGTGTACCAAGCTGCGGGGAAAGGGTCATATGAGCTGAGGCTGACACGGTACTTCAACTTTCAAGCCAGCAACTTACTCACTCGTCCTTCGCCCACCCTCTTCTTTTCCAACAACGACTCGAAGCTTATATCGAGTAATACTCGGCATTTACGCCACTACTATGAATTACGAGAAGTACAAACATGCGAAGGCCAGGGCGCCTTAAGGGCAGCCATAAAGTATAGGGCATAAGCGAGATTTAATAGGCCCATATATATCTAAGCGTTGTGGATTAATTCCTCCGCTTAGACCTAATTAGCTAAGATTAACTAAGAATTATAGGCCTTTTTTTTTTATTAATAAATCTAAGGTAGAATAATTTTTTATAAAAAAAATAAAGCTTTTTTAACCTTAATTTTAAAGCTTATTATAATAAGATATATTTTATTTAATAATTAAAAACTTAAAAAGTAATTATTATTTATAATTTTTTATATTTTCTTTAAGTTAAATAAATTAAGCTTTTAAAAATATTATTTTAATTATTTTTAAATATATAAAAAAATTATTATAAGCTTAATATTATAAATATTATTTTTTTATTTTATTATTTTATAAGCTTAAAGAAAAATATTATATTTTTTTATTATTTTAATATTTTTAATTAAATATAAAAAGCCTTAAGT
>NKCI01000397.1:0-18462 GCA_003946985.1 Fusarium duplospermum
TATAAGTAATAAAAAGGCTAAAAAAAAGGTTATTATATTAATATTAGGTTATAATACTATAATATACTAGAAATATATTCTTTATTATAGTTAAAGTCGGGATAACCGATAGAGAAGATCGACTGATAAAAGACGAAAAAAACGGCCCTGAGAGATATCCTGGACAGGCTGAGAGAGCCCGTTTAAAGGTTGCCAGCCGAGATTGCAATGCGTTGGCAAGCGGTGTAGACACGAAGCTGAAGTCTCTACCACACCGCTTAGGTATTTTAGAGAAATTCTTTATCCCACATTACCTCATAAAATCGGATATTCTTCTGGTGTTATTATGTGGACAGGCAGGCTCATTCAAACTGCATGACGGTCGCCCCTTTTGAAACGTTGTTATGTGGATACCAGGCAACTTGCCATGACCGGAGAAATGATTAAGCAAAGAAGCATAGTGTACTATTTTTACCGTGATTATTCATCTTTGCGGTGAAGAGTACAAGAAGCCCGGGTTTCAGAAAAAGAAGACTACATGGACGATGCTCCTTTAATCTTGCCAGGGAGCGGCAAGTGCCTTGTCTTGTTCGTATTTACGCTTCAGCATTGAACACCCACGTCTACGCATTGGAATTCAATAATGAATAAAGCAAAACCAGCAGGTGCGTGGGTTAGAGGGCATTCTTCATCAGTGCGCCATAGAATCGACAGCGGCCTAGCGGACCCAAGAGGCTTCAATGCTTCTTCATAGTCTGCCCGATCTTTCAGCCCAGGAAGATTATAACTCACTATTTTTTGATCTTGTTAGATGCGCTACAGGGTATTACTGGTCGCTTTGTGGCCTGGCTTACGACCACGCATATTATACTTCTGTAGCTTCGGCAATGGCGAAATGACAAGGGACTAGGAAGCGGGCTATTCATAGTTCCCGGGTCAAGGCTCAAAGTTAATTAGAGCCGTGTCGATGCTGCCAAGGGGAGCCTGCAAAGTCAAGGAAACATATTTTTCCGTTCAATAATAGGTAAATTATAGACAAGACATTAGAACTAGTATCGGGTGGTGCGGGAGAGGTTGGGGAACTGTCACGGGAAGACAAGACATGGGGATCAATACGAGCTTTCCATATTAGCCTTGCATATCCCAATTTCGTCTGTAGTTTTACAAACTATGCAATTTTCTAACCGTAACAAGACTACCTAAGGCATGTGATCAAATAAGCGGCAGGAAAGAAAAAATCAGCACTAAACAGTCTCGTCCTCTCTCTTGCATGAAGTAATGCACGGGTGGTCGGTCAGGCGGACCACGGGCAATCGGCAGATGTGATGGGAAAGGGATCACCGCCTGTTCCGGATTTGGCAAAGGCACCGTGGCCAGGGCTGATCTCTCCACCCCGCAAATGGTCTGACATGATGGAGCTTCTCCAGAATACGAACCGATCATCCTCGTATAGGTCATAAATAGCGCGAGTGTAGATGTCATGGTGGGGCGCCGTAGAATATGGAAAAGTTCCATGCAGAGCTCGTATGCTAAAAAGGCAGCTCTCATCCAGCCAAATCCTATCCTATCTTCTTCACCAAGCTACTCATTCACTCGCTACATCTTACTCAAGCTTAACTCACCAATCATCACAATCGTCAACATGAAGTTCGCCGTCTTCAGCACCCTCACCGCCCTCCTGGGCAGCGCTGCCGCCGCCAACCAGGCCATTGTCATCAACGACTGCTCTACCGACATCTATGTCCAGTCTTTCCCCTACAACGGCGGTGCTCCCGGCCCTTTGACCACTGTCAAGCCCGGAAAGCGATTCTCTGAGAACCTGCGCTCTACTGGCTCCGTACGTTGGCCCATCTACTTGTTTACAATGGATCGTAAACTAACACTGCAAACTAGACTGTCAAGATTGCCAAGACCCGAACCCTGACCAGCCCCCTCTTCTTCGGTTACTCTTCTACCTCCAAGCCCGACTATGTCTACTATGAGCTCAACACGTAAGTAAACATCTTTACTATCTTGCAGTATACGATACTAACTTCCATACCAGTGAGTGGGGTAACCCCTTCGCCAAGGAGCGCAACATCCTCAGCCCCGGTGCTGGCTGTGAGAAGTTTGACTGTGCTCCCAACGCTGCCAGCTGCTACAGCACTCCCAGCATGAAGAAGGTCTACGGCTGCCCTAGCCCCGTTAATGTCTATGCCCGCGTCTGCGCCAAGTAAAGAGCGAGTCCTGTAATGTAATTCCATGCACGATGAGATAGGTCATCGTCGTGTATGTGCCACCCACGTGGGAAACCCTGTATACACATACCCTACGTATAATAAAACAAAAAGTGGAAAAAATAGTGGCTGCATTTGATGTGGACATGTGCTATGGTTAAACTCTTGAGTGACTACCGAATTCTAATAGTAGAGAAAACATGAAGCCTGTTGAGGTGTCAGAGGCTGAAGAGCTCTATGTATTAATGTCGGTATTCTCGCTCTATTGTGTTGAGATGGGCAAAATAGACCTTTCGATCGCTACTTCATGCTAGGTAGACATGGAGAAATATATTTGACTGAGACGAGCAATATGAAATAGGGTAGGAAGCCCAGAGAAAAGCATAAAGTAATAAAGATATTAGAAAATCCTCGCATAGAAACGACAAGATATTGCGAATTGTCACTATAGCCTACGAACTTTACTATATCCAGCGTGGAGGGGAACGGAGGAGAGTCACAGTCGGGATTTATTCCCTGTCCTTATCTTCAAACACTACAACTAGCCAAAAGTCGATTAGTCTCAACGATTCATGTTCACCGCTGGTTTCTGGCCAATCGCACTACTGCGTGGCATAAAGGATGCTGTTGTAATATCTTTACTTCCAAGCGAGATCCCTTTAATCCTCTTAATGAGACCAGAGGACGGGGCTAGTAGAATACAGTATGCATGCCGAAGGGCCATTCATGGGGCCCATTCCTTCATCCCATGAAATCATCATTAGCTGCCTGGCAGTTCTTATTCCCGAGGCCGAGACCGAGATGATGGCAGCCAAGCCAGTTGTGGACCTAGAAAGCGGAGAAGATGACGCTCAGAGGATCCCATTTGTAGATCCTCCCGCACATTGTCACAAAATGGTTAATGGCAGTGCCTGGAGCCTGGTCAGCTGAAGAGGTGAATAGCGACAATCTTTCCACAATTGCATGAAGCTGCATCTAGGACAGATTGTGATGATCATCTGCATCGTGATGGGCTGCATATTACATAGGGCAGAGCCATGGGCTGAAAGCACGGCTCGTATGGACCGGACCATCCCTGCTTCGGAGGATCTTGCAGACGTCATGACATTCTGCCTTACGCCCCAGCAAAGCTGCCAAATAAATCCTTCGGGGGGCTTAGACTGCCTCAGTGATAGAAGGCAGAACTGAGACCCACGATGAGATTTTTCTACATTCACTGACCCATAACTAAACGCCACCTGAAACAAATCTAGCTCGCCCATATTGGAGCCAGAGGTTACTGAACCAGTGAATGCACTAAATAGTGTGACCGATAGATTCCTACCTACGAATGGATGGATGGTCTCGATGTTAGGACGCCCAACCTGGGCGGACGGTGACTGGTTTCTCTGACTTCGCCTCATCCAATGAATCCTGCTGTTGGTTGTTGGCTGACGTGCAAAAAGCACATACGTGGATGGGGAAGAGATCCTGGTCGCTGCCTACTTGGCCACCGTCATCCTTTGTTTCAAAGCATTTTATCTGCCTGGAAAATTCCGAAATTTTCTTCATTTTTAACAAGTAGATCGTCCCGTCTTGACTTGTGTGACCAAACCGTCGGGACAGCCCTACCGTCTCGACAATGCTCGGTAAGAATGGTGCAAATCTTGTGGTTCCTTGCCGTTTATATAGCGTGCTGGACCGCTAGAAGTCAAGGTGCGTGACATCACCTTTCATTTGCAGATTGACAGCGCTAATGCTCAGCTCCAGCTCTCCCCGGACAGGTCAGTTTGTCACAAAATTACACACAGGTCGAAAGCCATGAGATTATCCCCGACACAGAGGCTGCACGAATTTCGTCGGGAATCACACTCGAATTAAAGTTGAAAAACACTAAACACAACATCCGACTCGTCTTGACGCCAAACGATGAACTATCGGCTGCACTCACTTCCATCACCATTCTCGATACGAGGGGAAAATCAAGAGTATCCAGCCCAGAACTGGGCAATCGAGCTTTCAAAGGGTCAGCGTATATCTCAGAAAATGGACATCGTGGCTGGAGAAGAAGTGGATGGGCAAGGGTCATGCAGCCTGGCAGGAACAGCGACATTTTCCAAGGCACTTTCCAGATCGATGGCGACATCTATCACATTGAGGCAGAACCCGCTCATATTTCGAAACGAGGCATCACTGATTCAAAAAGAGCCCGCTTGATTGTACGAAGAAGCACAGACAGTCCTGAACATACCGACGCCGCTAAACCATCTCGACGAGCAGCATCCTGCTCCAGTAACGACTTGAGACTCAAGAATTTGAGTCAGAAACAGCTACTATGGAGTCGACAGCAAGATACACAAAACTACGATCCATGGGACACTTATGATGGGACAGATGAGACAGAGGGTTGTCCGAAACAAAGAAAGGTTGCCATGCTTGGCATCGCTGCTGACTGTTCCTACACCGCCGAGTTCGACAGCCTAGCCGATGTCCAGTCCAACATCCTGAACCAGATCAACACAGTATCCCAATTATACGAGGATACCTTCAATATTGCACTCAGAGTCATGAACCTTACGATCAGCGATCAACACTGCCCAGTTGGAGCTCCTCAGTCTGCCCCCTGGAATCTGGGCTGCACTGCCAAAGAGAACGTTGCTGATCGTCTAAGTCTATTCTCCAAATGGAGAGCAAGATTTAACGATGACATTGACAATATACGGCCTGCCGTTTGGACTCTTCTGACAGCTTGCAACAGTGAATCCACTGTCGGCATGTCGTGGGAAGCCCAGGCCTGTGAGCTTGGCTACGATAGGAACGCAGATGGGAGGACAGTGGCGGCGACGAACATCGTTGTTCGGACACAATACGAGTGGAAGGTCCTGGCCCACGAGATGGCTCATAGTTTCGGCGCTGTGCATGATTGTACTAGCAGCATGTGTGCGGAAGATGGATGGGACGGCAATGAGATATGCTGTCAGCTGAATAGCAAGACTTGTGACGCCGAGGGTCAATATCTGATGAACCCGTCAGCCAAGTCGGACATGAAAGCTTTCTCGCCCTGCACGATAATACAGATTTGCTCCAAGATGGGTCAAGGGTCCGTTCGCACCGACTGTCTCCTCGATGAGGATGATGTCCCGTTCATCTCGAACAAGACTTCACAATGTGGGAATGGCATCCTCGAAGAAGGCGAGGACTGCGACTGTGGCGGTGTATCCAAGTGCAGATCTACCAATGATTCTTGCTGCGACCCCGAGACTTGTCGATTCGTTGAAAAGGCTGTCTGCGACCCGTTACACCACGACTGCTGCACGCTTCAATGCCAACCTGCTTCAAGGGGGCAACTCTGCCGGTCAAGTAGGGGAGCCTGTGACCCCGAAGAGGTATGCGATGGGAACTCGACCATGTGCCCACTGGATGACATACGGCCAGACGGGGGGCTTGTGAGGAGGGTCGTTTCACAAATTTGGCATGTGCTTCAGGGGTATGCACCTCTCGCGACCTACAATGTCGACAACGATTCCCCGACAGCAAAGATGCCATGGAACACTGCGATAGCAACAGCTGCAAGCTAAACTGTCGTCCCGATGTAGGAATCGGTGAGAACGAGTGTCCTTCAGAGATGGACGAGATGCTCCTGGATGGTACGCCTTGTGGGAACGGACGTCGATGTTTCAACGGCAAGTGTGAGAAGCCAGAATCCGAACGTCAAGGGGAGTCTGGCACGTGGTTCACAAAGAAGAGGATCATTATTATTGTTTGTTCAGTTGTTGGAGGATTTCTTGTTCTTGTGGTTTTGGCATGTGTCTTCAGTCGCATCCGTCGTCGAAGGAGAGGAGCAGCGGTGAAACAAGAGAGAATTACGTCCACGGACGATTCTCATTCAGATACAAGTCGACAGTGATTTACAAGCTTTGCTAGCCTATAGGAGGATCCTGTACGTATTAGGTGATTTAAGGATACTGGTGCACGACCTAGGAGTTTTGTTATACATGGATGATAGGGCGCGCCTTTAGTTTAATTGGGCTCTTGCCATCATGGGGCGCATTATCGGTGCATCAATTCTGTATCCTGTCGTTCACTTACAGGTTTAGGGCTACAGATAGATCTTGGTAACGGCCTCCAAGTGTGAAGTTTGAACCATGATTATCTGTCTTAAGAAAACTATATAAACCTCGCCGTGGTAGAAACCCAACCAAGCTGGCATAACTAAGAAATTCACCTCGCCAAAGCAATCAGCTAACCTTGCAGCCGATACCGACTTCCACAGAAGAAACTCAAATCAACCATGGACTTGCGGAGGACACTCAGAAAGGATCACGTCTATTGGGGTTGCACATACAAGGCTACAACCTTGCTTGGGCTTGGTTGTTACATGGACAGATTCAAACCTTTGCCACAACCAATGGGGGTGAAAGATTGCAAATACTGCCTTCATACTCGAAGTGTCGGTGCAGTAGCTATGAATGAGAAGTGGGAAATCATTGGCCGCCTTGAATTGGTTGATGCAAACGGCACGGAATGGTGGAAGTATGACAAGGACAGTTAATTGGGTAACAGTTGAATATTAGTATCGACGAAATCAGAACCCTTAATTATATAGGTAGTCGATATACAGAACTCGATGACACGAAGTTATAATAATTAAGACCCCGTCAACCTTTCAATACGATTTGTCATTCTTTACATAATAAGATTAATTATATGGCTCGGGAGTATTTTCTTCTGGGCTCTGTCCATCTCCCCATTTCACAGAGTATCAACCAAATTAAGGCTCGAATCTCTACTTGGCTCTGTCCAAGGGCGGCCTATTTGCATTCCATAGATAGGTCCAAGACAAGTTCTGCCGCATTTTACCGCCCACATCTCTCAGCTGCGCCCTCATCCCCCTCAGCCAGCTTGCATACCTCTCCTTCTCATACAATTCATCATGAATTATTGTTCAAGTTGTTCCCAGGCGCTACAGACAACGCCGAAACTTCCCTTGGGACTCAAGGGCACTGCTAAAGGACGGCATGTTCGATTATGGCGCCGATCATATCCCGAGTTCAAGTAAGCAGAGATACCCACTATCAACACGCTGCAACCTATATATCTATCATGCTTGAGATTCTGGATGCAACGATGCTTGGGCCATCACCACCGATGCAGAGTAGCCAATCCGAGAGGGTGGCTACCGAAACGCCTCCTTGACGTCGGGTTGAACCCCTCGAACTCGACCATTAGGCTTCTGGGTTCTGAGGAAGTATCAGCTGGGTCTCCATATGTAGCCTTGAGCCATCGGTGGAACGATACGCACACGCCCAAGCCCACCAGCAACCACACCGTGGATCCCGACGTCAACTCGTTTCCTTCCACATTCCAAGAGGCGATTGAGCTTACTCGGGAGTTAGGCCTAAGATACCTTTGGATTGACTCTTTATGTATCAACCAAAACGACCCAGATGACTGGGAAGTCCAGAGCGCACAGATGTCCATGGTTTGCGAGCATTCTATCTGCAATCTTGCCGCAGCGGGTGCCACAATAAGCGGGAAAAGGCTTTACTCTTCGGTTGAGTGGAAGGCTCAACACGGCGCCATCGACACGTTTGGCGTTGACTGCTCCTGGAATACGACAAATCATTCAAATCGATTTCATTACTTGATTCGACACTCAAGATTCCGGAACCTGGAACGTTCTGTTGACCACAACGAAATCAACAAGCGTGGATGGGTATTCCAAGAAAGGCTCCTGTCACCCCGTACAGTCCATTTTGCAACCGAAACGTTGCATTAGGAGTGCCGTGAGTCCTACCCATTGGTATTTGGATCTAGTCGGACCGGCAAGTGATCGTGACAAGGGGAACTTCTATGATCTTGTTGTATTAAGGTAGTTTGCTCTCCTTTTTTTTTGTTTTTTCTTTCTTTTCAACCTTCTTGTATGTCATATGGACTTCAGACTGAGATGGTCATTTCGAGGCATTACAGTTTGTAGTAGAGATTATAATCATTAGGTATTCTATAACACTTAGGATCACGTAGGAAAAAATGCCCATAGCTCATGATACATGGTAAGTGACCATTTCATCAACTCGTCACCAAGCGTGAAAGTGACTAACACGAAATACCGCGTACCTGAGGATGGGAATAACGACGCATGTCAGCGAGAAAAAAGAAGTTCACCCCGTAATTTTTATTTTCATGTTTTCTGAACCACTAACGACCTCTTTCAGACACGTCATTGATACCAAACACGATACTCAAGCCTCCGGCTTCTTGCCCCAGACTAAATAACAAGGTACATAGATATGAATGGCCGGGTCCTTGAGGTCATTCTTGACCTTAGCAATGAGAACTTGGATCTCTTTCTCATCCCATCCAAGCACACGGGAAAAGATGCCAGGTGTATATGATTCGATGACCTGCTGCTCCTGGATGAGCGCATGTCTGCCAATCTCCTTGAGTTTTGCATCCTTCGCCCAGCCGCCCATAGGAAACTAAGCATTGTTATTAAGTATTCAGGTTTTGGTGTAGACGCCGTTTGCGGGCGTAGATTAGGAGACTAACCTTGCGAACCTCCTGCTTGACGTCAACGAATCCAGCGGCCTTCATCTTCTCCAGCCACCCAGGCGCTGAATCGAGGGGCTTGCCAAACTTTACGGCGCCATCGCAGATGCTCTTCATCCAAAACTGGGCGTCCTTTGCCTCCTTGGCCGTATCATCATCGGATAGGAAGCGAGGATAAACGGCTTGCATCTCAAAGTAGCCGCCGGGGGCAAGATGCTCAAAGGCTTGGCGGAAAAGCTTGTCGTCATCGGCGACGCACCCTCCCAGCTCACGAGCGTGAATATAGTCAAACTTATTGTGATAGACCCAATCCTGCTCTAAATCATCGACCTCAAACGTGCAGTTGGGCGGTGTCCTGTTTCTAATCAGCTTTGAACAAACCGGCAGAGCGCAGTAAATCCATACCATCTAGGCTGTATGGGGCTCAAGTCGGTGCCGACGACCTCTGCCGAAGGGTACAGGCTATTCGTCAGGTTTCAGTAGCTATTTCGTCTTCAAGGGGCTTTTAAAGGGGCCCAACTCTGCAAAGTCCATGGCCCAGATGCCGGTGCCGGTGCCCAGATCAAGGACGCGCTGCGGGTTTTTCCCGATAGGGGCGCGATAGAGTTCTCCTCCGAGGAGAAGACTGTATATGTGGTGACCCAAGTCCATGCGGTCTTGCTCCTCGTCGTCGTTGGGCTATCAAGTTAAGATTAGCAACCAACCGCAGTACAGGAATGCAAGCATAGCTTACTACTAGGTATGCACCCTCTCGGAACGCATGATAACGGCGGCCGTTCTATGCTTCGTGTAAGAGCGCTGGTGGCATCATATTTGACCATTCGACACCAACCTCATACCTAAAATGGTCACTAACACAATTCAATACACTGCCGGTGGACCTACTTGTAGTGGAAAACACTCGAGTTGAGCGAGGAGAGAACGCTAGCAGATGCCTCACTTAGGAATTGGTTATACACCCATATCGTTGAAATATTTCAGGGCAAGACTTACGAGGCAGCGTAGCCGTCATCTTCAACATCCTAGAAAGTTCGCGTGAGTGTCGGGGGTTGGGACTACGAAACTCTAATCTGAAGGGCCACTCACGTTTCCAACCTGTAGAGGCTCCTGTTCTGCAAGTTCCGGCAACTGCGGGTCAGCCTGCGTCGAGGGGGGCTGGGGCTGGGTCTGAGCCGGCGAGTCCGGAGATGTAGTTTGTTCCTGAGCCATGTTTTCGTGAGCGACAGCGTGCGAAAAGAGGGAGTAAAGCAGATGCAAGACTCATCACGAACAGCTGTGAACGTCTACTCTTATAGCAGCACCTAACCGCCAAGGACCAGTCACAAACATGTGCGTCCGTCAACAACCTTGAAATCACGCCACTTGACGCACTGAAAACGAGCGGGGTTGACGTGGGCGGGCGGCGCATATGCTGGGAGACTGGGGGCTCAGACAAATGTGGTTGGCTGACAACCCCTGGTCTGTTGGTTGAAGACTTGTTGGTTGTGACAGCTCTCTTCAACTTCGGGGACCAAGACAGAATGCTCCGATGCCCTTGTCCACGCTGGTGCTTCATGGTTACATTGTCAACTATTACCGCAAAAATGGCTGGTTGGTGGTGACTGGGACATCAGTATCCGGCTGTGTTTGAGCCAAACCTATTATCTCTTCTTCCAGGTAACATCTGCCTTACAGGCCAAACCACCAGGATATATCTAAAACACTAAAGTGACCCCTCGACCGAACGTTGAAGTTATCTCCCACCAAGACACCATAATGCTCATCGCATGCTTCCTGTTGATAGAAATCTTGCAACTTACATTTCGCCAGCTTCAACAATGACCTTTGAGAATTCGTCGAGCTCCTTCGCTTGACGTCTGATCGACGAGGATCGGGCGGCAACGTATACCTGGACCACTTGGGTGTCATCGACTGGGCCAGTATTCTCCACGCCAACGTCAGCGAGAAGTTCACGTCCATCCTTTTGCTCTTGCTGAATAGAAATGTTCAGCAGGTTGAAAATGGTACATGACGATGCGTAAGGCAAATGACCAGAGTAGATCGCTTGACTGCCTCGTAGAATCGGTATCCGACGTAAATATCCTCTCCATAAAGATATTAGAATGATCCTGTGGCGGTTGTGGACTGCATGAGGCGGATGATGGTAGAATAAGAAGTTTTTCTTATTAATAATAGGTACTACTCTTTAAAATAGGTATAATGTCTAAATGCTTTATGAACCTCTTCAGGATGCTTTTTGCTCCCTCTATCCAAATACCTTAACAAGTCAAACCAAACTTCAACTTGCGGTTCGAGTCAGCAATACCAAAGTGCTTCTCAACCTCGGGGGTAGCAAGGGGGGCATCGAAAGCAGTAAACCAGAAGGCGCTGGCACTAGTCTGTTTCCAGAGCCAGCAACCAACGTTGTTGTAGTAGCTCTGCAGAGCGGCGGTGGTCGCGGCGGCACCCTTGTAGTTGGCGCCCTTGGTGGGCCAACCAGTCTCACCCACCCAGATCTCGATCTTGGGGTGGACCTGGTTGACGCGGCGCTTAACGTCCCAGTATGAGTTCTGGAAGGTCTTGAGGCGGAGGGCATCCTTGATGTTGACTCCCTGCCAGTAGGGAAATCCGTTGGTTATGGCGATATCCGATTAGGTACCACACATGGTCGACTTTCATACTTAAATGTGTATTACTCGTGAAGGGCCACTATTGCCTATATTGATTCTATATTGAACTAAAGCTAATATCCATGCGATTAATTCGGACATTTTATGGATATTACTATAGAAGTCTAAAGAATTAGGTTACGTTATTTTATAGCACTAGGTTTTAATGCCGTTATGAATAAATGAGTTTCTTTTTGCTATTGTGGCTAATGGATTCTTAATATCAACAAGAATAATGGTTTTTGGTAAAGGGTACGCTTTACTGGATGTTTAGGGAAAAGGGGCGTTCGTGCGAAGCCTTATGATGATCTTATAGTATGATATCTCGGTCCTACCGCGATACTACATTTACTTATGGAGCTCGCCCCTATTATCTACCGTGAATCAGGATGACTCTTAGAATAACGCACTACACAAAACTTATGTTGTTTGCTCTGTCAATCGTCATACCACCAATCTGTCGACATCGTGACTCAATAGCAAAATGGACGCGACCGATTGCTTCTGTATCACAATCCATACGAATCAATTGTTTGAGTCTTTGTAGCTAGATCATTGTTTGATGCTAATGATGGAGCCTCTGAAAAGATGTGTGACTGATTCACGTTGACCCTTGCTGACTCTCAGCGCGATCGCATGATCTACAAGTGCGTCATATCTTCCGTGTGACCGTGGTGTTTTCCTGTGATTCAAAGTCGTCCTGCCGAAGCTCGCAATTCCTAGCTTTGATTCACATTAAGACTCACAAACTCTGCCCGTAGACTATCAGTGATTCAAATACATGTGTCATAGCTGCTCATGTGGCGATGACGCTGTGCCGTGATTCAAAGTCTTATACAGCATCACCGTGATTTGGTGTGTTGTAACTCACTCAGCGCTCTGCGCTGCATGCTTGAATATAAATACCCTCCTTCTCCCCCCAGAATTTTCCAAATCATCATTCCATTTCGCACTTCAACATCTCCAGCCTTGATCTTTCTGCACCCTCACTTCAGGCTCTTCTTTTCTACAGCCATCGCAGCTCTTCATCTGGTCAAGCTCCTTCATCCTCCTTCTCGTTCTTCCACACATTCGACCCTTTGACTCAACAGACACGCCTCTTCATCTACACTTCCTGCATTTCCTGTGGGCGCACTGTCGCACTACCACCGACCAAGATGCCACCCTTCATCACCACTCCCAGATCTGTCCCCGTTGAGGGGCGGACGATCCAGCCTGGGGAAATGAGGGCCATCCGTGTGAGAACTTCCTGCACCGTTGACCTTCGTCTTGAGGATGGCTCAATGCAGAAGAAGACTCTTCAAACAGGTTTCTTTGGCTACTTAGTTCAGCGCCAGGGAAGCAAGTGTCTTGTCCAGTTGCTCAACCATACTGGTCAGAGAGCTTTATGTATGTATTTTCGCTTGGTCCCTTCTCCCGCCATCATCAGATACTAACAAAGACGTCCAGGCCAGGTCCCCTACAATACTCTCGATGTCGGGCAGCTTCACTCTCAGTTGCGAGTCATCCATCCCTCCCTTCAAGCTGCGCAGGCCGCCGCCGCAATCTCCCATCGACGCGCCACAGACCCCGCTGGGAGAGCCTTGATCATGATTTGGAACTCCATTCAGAAGAACAAGGACATTCTTAAGGAAGTGGGTTTGCGAGTCGATGTCTACGAAAACATACTGGAAGACGAGGCCGAGAAGCAAAATTGTTTGAATCTTTTGCTTGCGTGTAAGTCTATCATTACTCACTTGGCTTTTACAACCACCTTACTGACTTCTCATTATAGCGTTCTCCAATGATGTTTGGCGAGTACTCAACACCCCTGGCCTCCCTCTCGAACCATTCTTGAATCTTCCCAAGATCACACCAACATTTCCTCGGCTCAAAGCGAACCAAATCCATATCTATTTGCGCCTATACACTCAGCCAGGAACGACACGCTTTGCCAAGTATGGTGGACGAACCATCCGAGAGTTTCCCTTCGCGCGCCAGACAGAACATGACGCAGCCATCGCCGATATCACCTGCCTGACTCCTCATTACCGCGAGGCAAGAAACTACAGCGCTCGAGGCCGACATGCGATCCCAATGATGATTCTGACGGACTCTCGCAGAAGTGTCATGGCCATGGCCGAGATGACACTCTGCTGTCTTCTCCGCACCTGGAGCCCGAACGCAACCAACTTTTCCCCTGACAGCGTCACTGAAGCGGTATCGTCTGGGTCTATATCGCATCGTCTACTTGCCTCCACTTTCAGCAAGATTGTCGACGACGCTCTCGAGAAGACCAAGTATCCGCTGTTTGGTGGTGTCGGGTGCAATTGGAACTGCCCACTCCAGGAAGGCCAAAACGAAAGGCGAGAGTGGCTCCGTTACCGTGTCACAAACTCAGACAATCGACCCATGCTTGTTTACCGCTGCCAGTCACACATCACCGGAGTCATAGGGGGAGCAAGCCATGCATCTAATTTAGGTGCACGCGTCTCGTTCTTGTCTCGCCGCCGTGAGAAAGAATTCAGTGGTCAGAAATGGCAGGGTTTCCAATTGTCACAGAGGCTTCAACATCTTCCTGGAATCGCAGCTGGGCGGCCTCTTATCATATCAATCGAGGTCATGGAGGATGGCAAACCTCACCCACTGCCGTGGTACCGTCATCCTCATCATGGCGCGTGGGACAACTCTCACGAGCTACATAGCTTCGGCATTAGAGCTGAGTGGATGGATGAAGCGACTAAGCAGTGGTATTCCTATCCACTCCAACACTACCGTATGATGGCCACTTACGCTGGCAGCAAACCCACAGTCACTCAACCATGGCGAAAGGCGACCATGATTCTCCAGTTTCTTCACAATCGCCGCTATCGGAACCCCCCCAAGTTTCTCCCCCACGTCAGTCCAAACATCAAAGAGGTTATCTTTGATCATCTCACTCAAACTGTTTCCTTAAAACAGGTTGGCGAAACCATCCTTGACCCACCCAAGGAGGTTTCATGGGAGGAAAACTTGTGGTCACTTGCCAAGGCGTCGAAAACCATTTGGCCTGGCATACTCGTCGGCGCGAAGCCATCCGAAGGCTGGTTCAACAAGTTTGGTCAGGGTCCGAAAGACACGATGTGTGTCCTCTGCCGAGCGTACATTCGCTACAACTCCACCAGCACGATCACCCCCGGATGTTCTAGTCGTGACGGCGACTTCAGTATCGCCTCAAGTGAGCCCAAGGCCAACGACATTCGAGAGAATTCGTGCCGTCTGTGCTGGGAGTATTATCGCCGACCATGTATCTGGACTCCGCCCAAGTTCGCCAGAGCGCAAACCGCGGAAGAGGGCCCGAACGCATATATGGTTCTGCCATCGGGATTTGAGGGAATTGCTATGATTCCTCCCTACAATGGGCCAGCTACGAAAGTCAGAGCCCCAATGAGTCTGGAGACGTACTACGAGACCAAGGAGAAGACAGAGGCAGAGATGCTGGATGATGCAGGCCCTGACGACATTGAGGAGGATGATGATGACTGAGGACTTGAGAGCTCGCGGGGGGCCGTTGAGGTAGAGAATTCAGGAGGCGAAGGAAGGATTGATTTGGACTTCTGGGCTTTTGAGTTCTATGGACCAATTTGTATTGTTTGATTGAAACGATGACAGTTTTTCTCCCTCTCTCTTAGTGCCTTTGTGTGGTTATTCCTTTGTGGCTGTCCTGGACCTTCTCTTATTTTTCACCATTAGATCTTCTTTTACCACCAGAAGGCTCTCGTGATGCTTTACAAAGGGCCTTCGATAGAATACTGCTCGCCTTACTTGCTTTATGTCGGCCGTTCAGCCCCCCATTCCGTGGCTGTTGGGTGGTGCCACGTGATAGCGGCCGCTTCGCTGTCCATGAGACACCTCACGCAATTCATTCTCTCCAAGTCCCTGGCGGACTTACAAGAAGAAAGATGAGTTCAGTTACATATAATAAACATATTTATAATTTAAATCTTTGATATGCGTATGTCATGACCTCACAGGTAGCTGGGCAGAGGAGACGAGCAACATACGCAACCCATGGTCGTTCCTGCCTCCAATACCCAGATCTCCCGCAAATCGATCCTTCCAATCTCATGGCGAAACCCCAGGCCCGGCTCCTGCCTGGCCATGGGACGGGAAACTTCAATTTTTTTTGTGCCAGGCATTCTGGATGATTGCTCTTTCATCACCAATCTTCCATCCGAGTAGTTGTCTCTTGCGCTTGCCAAGATGGCCTCCTCCAACCTACCCATACTCACCGTCACTGGCCCCAATGGGGAGCCGGAGCCTGTCCTTGTTTTCGGCTTTCCGGCGTCGGAAGAAGAGCTGGTTCCTCTCTGGCAGTGGTTCGAAACTGTTGACGCCAACCTCCCCTCTCCCGATCCTGACCCTGCCCCTGCTTCTGCGTCGGTGCCTGGCTCTGCCAGTGAAACTCCTTCTGCCCCGGCCTTCGGTATGCAATTTATCACTTTGATCTCTCCATTTTCTTTCATTTCACCTGGGTTCACTTGGATCTCTTGCAAAAAGCTATGTAAATTATTCATGTATAAACGCTCGTATATTCACCATAGCTACTAAGCCATTCTCTTCTTTTCTTTGTCCTCAATAGCTCCGTCCTGTTTTGCAATGCTGCCTTGCTCCTAACAGTGCATATTATATCATTTTGCTAACCTGAGAATCAGATATTGACAATGCTTCCTATGATAAGCTCATGGAGCACCTCGCCGAAGTCCGTGAGGATGCGGCTTCCGCGAACCAGCAAGCGCTGGAGGATATAGCCTATTCTAGGCTACCCGAGACCGTTGCCGATTACAAGGAAAAGAGAGTTCCAGCTCGGGACTATGTCCCTGCTAAATGCCGCTTCTATGGGGTGCAGCTGAGCAGCGGGAAGGCCCTGAGGGCCCATCTGGGCTATAGCAAAAAACGCGGTAAATATACCATCAACTGCAGCAAGTGCAAGGTTAGTATGCCTCTTCAATTAACTTATAAGGGTTATGGTTCTCTAATAGGTATTAGGAACTTATCGCTGAAAGGGCAGAGGAGGAGGAGGAGGATGAGGAAGAGGCGCAGCCTCTAAGAAAAAAGCAAAAGAAGAGTTAGGTTTTTTTCGACGAGACTTGGTGACAACGTCATTGGCGCCATCAACCCATGCAGTCCAGGTATCAGTGTGGCCAACCTATAAATGTTAGAGTCAGATAAGAATACTAGCTTGGGGCGCATGAGATAAAGACATACCCTGAGGTTCTTGTTGAACTGTCTGACCATGCCGCGGACGTCGTAGATCTGGGTGGCCAGCTTCTGGGGAGAAATATCCTTTCGGTAAAGATCCTCAGAGCCAACACTGATAGCGGCGATCCAGTCGGTGCCGTGAGCCTTGATGGCACTGAGAAGAGCAGCCTTCTCTCGTCCAAAGTGGGCATCGTCAGTGGCCCAGACGCCAACAAGGATCTTCATGCCAGTAGCCTTGGCAGCGGGAACAGCCTTGCCAAGAGCTATTTATATGTCAGTGACCGATAAAAGCATCAAAGAAAAGGAAATCCTTACTGTTGCAATCACTGCAGGCGTAAAGGCGAACAGCGTTAAAGCCCTTATTCCAACTCTTGATAGTCTGAAAGTCCTTCTTCCAATCCGCCGTGTACTTGCAAGCACCATCAGCGCGGTTGGCTCCAAGACTGAAGCCCTTGTAAGTGAGAGCCGAGGCCTGCGCCGTAAGGAGCAGCAGGCCTGCCGCGAGTTTACCCAAAGAGCCAAGAAGCTTCATGTTGGTTCGTCTCGAATTTGCGATTTGAGATGGTGGAGATGCCAAGATGGGAAGAGTATTTGGAGGATGCAATTTTTTTATAGAACTGGGAAATTACGAGGTCCCCCTTTTTCGTGCATGCCTGTTCCGTTCTAGAACGTATGCGCATGAGCCCGTGACACTAACGAGAGGAAACCACCCCACTTTGTCTCTATTATTAGAGAGGCGATTATCGCGATCGCCGGCGTATTAAACTGCGGTTTAAACAAACATTCCTTTGCTACACATGGAGATTGGAACAAATCCATATTTGTGAGAGGGGATGGCCTCCGATCGTTGGTTTGAGCTTATACTGAATAAACTTTTGTTGACCTGACTTGATGACTGTCCAGCGTCTCTTTCGTTAGTGCTTATTAGTGCTTCTTTCAAAACCAAGGGCTGGGGAACGCGAGATGAAGAGTCCCAACGTTGACGCGTTCAACGGCTTGACCTTGGAAGAGTTGTATAATCGCCTAGTATTACAGTGAATGGCATGGCTTGCCCTACGACTTGCTTCATGAGTGTGTCAAGCGTTTTCGGTCTACTCTAGGTTCCTCACATGTACTCATAGCCACAAGGCCATGTGTCCTGGCGAGAGGGACAACAAAAAGTCAGTCTTGCGCTGGAGCATTTTCCACTGCAGGACGAAAATGATTCACTGCCAAAGAATATGGCCGAGATGGACGCCCTTGGAGGCTACCTGCTTTGCATTGACACAACTGAATTGGGCTGCATAAAAATTCCGTGAGCATGGTACGGATGCACAATCCAGACTTAAGCAAGATGCCCCAGCTTCCTGTCTAGATGGTCCTCCGGCTGGTCTGTTGCGAACCCGGGCCAATGAGCAGCCCGGGATCCACCTCGGGTAACTCGGGCAATAGTGGGGCCGATCAAGCCCGAGGCACCCGGACTTGCGCGTCACGGGACGGCAGCTACCCTAGGCCTTCAGAACAGACAAAACAAGCAGATCAAAACAGACTGGGTTAAGCACTTAGTCAAGGGCTCGAAGGGGCAGTGGGGGGAGGCCTCTAAGCAACCTAATAGAAATAACATAGCTATAATATAACTAAAGCTTATACCTAAGTCTTTAATAATATAACTACTCGCTAATAAGGTTTATAACTATAATAAATAACGCTATAATAACCTTAATAAAGCTTTTTCTAAGATAGATATAAGGCGCTATTTCTCCCCTTATTTTAACTCTAAGGCTAAAAATAAAAAATAAATAATATAAATAATAAAATCTATTTATAATAAATTATATTAAATAACTAAGCTATAAATTAATATTATAATAAATTTCTTTAATATATTAAGT
>NKCI01000398.1:0-18416 GCA_003946985.1 Fusarium duplospermum
TTTATTACTTATAGCCTATAGGTAATAAAAAGGCTAAAAAAAAGGCTATTATATTAATATTAAGTTATAATGCTATAATATATTAGAAATATATTCTTTATTATAATTAAAGTCGGGATAACTGATAGAGAAGATCGTCCTGCTTCAAGACACACAACTGATCGAGACATTGGCACATTTTGCTCGCGAGCGAATTCCTGAGCGGTAAGTGTCCCAACAAGCATAGTCTCTCTCTGCTTAAGTCTCCATCTAGTGTCGTCCACGCGAAAGCAGCCGGGTATGCCCTCTCCACTCCCTTGAAAACCCTCCTCTGACATTATTCAGCGCATACGGCGAATTCGAAGTCACAGATGACTGCTCCGACCTTACCTCGGCCAGCTTCCTCAGCGCCGTCGGCAAGAAGACCAAGTGTCTTCTTCGCATCTCGACTGTCGGGCCTGAGCGAGGGTCTGCTGATACAGTCCGCGATGTACACGGTTGGGCGATGAAGCTCTACACTGACGATGGTAACCTTGATCTTGTATTCAACAACACGGTACGTGATCCTACCCATAGAAGTAGAGTCGATACTGATGTAGACAGCCCGTTTTCTTTATCAGGGACCCTGTCAAGTTTCCGTCTCTGAATCGGTCTCACAAGCGACATCCCAGGACCAACATGCCGGATGCTGATATGGTATGTCCTGCTCTGCACCACTGATTCTTGGCAGATACTGACATGGCATTAGTTTTGGGAGTACGCTTCGGTGGCACCTACTGGACATGCTTGACATGACTGACATTCTCCTAGCTTCCACGCCGGTAACCCTGAAGGCATCCACGAGCTCATGCATCTGTTCAGCGACCGCGGCACTCCAGCTTCTCTCCGTACCATGAACGCCTACAGCGGCCACACTTACAAGTTTACCAAAGATGTCCGTCTCCCCAACTTTCATCTTCCGTACTCACCTAACGTTTATTTCTTCGGGATGGCTCTTTTAGCTATATCAAGATGCACATAAAGAGTCAGTTAGGCGTCAAGAACCTTGATCGGAAAACCGCCACGAAAATCGCCGGTGAAAACCCTGACTACCTCGTACACGACCTCTTCGAAGCGATCGAGAAGAAGGACTGTCCGAAATGGGACGTGTTTGTGCAAATCATGAGTCCTGAGCAGGCCGAGAACTACAAGTGGAACATCTTCGACATGACCAAGGTCTGGCCACATGGAGACTTTCCTCTTCGCAAGATTGCGCAGTTGACTTTGAACGAAAACGTTCGTCTCACTCTCGATACCAGTTGGGTTTAACAATGATGCTGACTTGAAATCTGGATAGCCACGCAACTACTTCGCCGATATCGAGCAAGCTGCTTTCTCACCTTCAACCATGGTTCCAGGATGGGCACCATCTGCTGACCCAGTCCTGCAAGCACGCATGTTCTCATACCCCGACGCCGCCCGTTACCGACTCGGAACAAACTACCAAATGCTCCCAACCAACGCCGCAAAGTCCCCAGTCTACTGTCCATTCCAACGGGACGGCCTCATGAACTTTGGAACCAACTACGGCGACGACCCGAATTACATCAGTTCCATGCTTAAGCCTACCACCATCCGAACGACAGCCGCTGGGGGCACGGTTTCGCCTACCTTTACCAACCACGAGAAGTGGGTTGGACAAGTTTCCAACTTTACCACTACTGTCGGGCCTGAAGATTTTGAACAGGCGGCTGAACTCTGGAAGGTTTTGGGGAGGGAGAAGGGGCATCAGGAGAGGTTCATTGACAATGTTGCTGATAATGTTGCAAATGTCAAGAACGACAAGCTACGAAGCATGGTCCATGGTAAGTTGAGGTCACCTATGCTATTATTCTCGCTAATTCTGTGTTACAGATCTCTTTTCACGCGTTGACTCGGATCTAGGTGCGCGTATCCGCGAGGTAGTTGAGCTCATTAGGCAAGCCTAGGAGGCTTTTGAGGCGCACCATACATGGACACGATGAGCAACAGTAATGGCTAAGACTTTCATGATGGAGAGATGAGCTACGTAGATAGTTGAGAATATACACGTGTGAATAGAACTGTTAGAAAATCTTACAATACGAGGTTCGAACGGGATTTACTGCAAGAGTGTTTTTTTACAGACTCTTTTGAGCCTCGACCCTCACAGTCTTGTTTTTGCCTTTGACCTGCCCAGGACAACTCATCGAGCACAATATCAAAGACCCTGTAATATCTGCCAGTACAATCCATCGGCCCGACTCAAACTGTTTTTTCCCTCACTACCATTGGCTATGTAGTCCTTCCAGAAAGGGATATAGTCAAGCCATCATCGTCATTCTGATTTTGCGCTCGGAACCTCACAAGCCAATCACATGTCAACGATGACACTTGAGGTCCAAGGGTGAGACTGAGAAATGAGAAAACACATTCACAAGTTGTGCTAAGGCAGAGCCAGCTGAACACGAGGCCTGGATCCAGATCCCGTCACCGCTTCGTCTTGGCTTTTCCCAAACATCGACTCGCAATAAGAGCCTGTGCCGTTGAAGCACCCTACAAAGTCAAGACGACAGTTGCATCAGATTGGCTTGTCCAACTTTTTATGTCATTGAGGTGGTATTTGAGATAGTAATGAGTCCGGCGTCCACTCCTCATCAAATGCGTCAAATCCATTACTTTCGGTACGGCAAAGAATATTCAGCAGGCATCGTTCAACTCCGTACCGCACACCGCCAGTCATGGAAGCCATTACGCCCGTCATGTTTCGGATGTACTCCATGTTGAGTCCTGTTCTCCCACTGGCGTCAAAAGTACAGAATAGGGTCGTGTAGAGATTGTCAGGGGATCCCTGCCATTGGAGTCTTGATGAGTCGAGGAAGGTGTTGAAGTACGAGACCAACTGAGTGTCGTAATGGCTGGGGCCAGAAAAGTGTGTCGCAGCCCCAGAACCTGAGGTAGACTGTTGCAGCAGGATGCAGATAAAGAACAGACATGCCAATCTCGTAAACTCCGACTCGGTGCAGGGATCTTGTCGCACTGAACCAGCTTCATTTTGCCTGAGGTGCAACTTCAACAGACCCAGAGCTTCCTTGATGGCGGGAAATTGGCTTGTTCCATGGGAGTAGATCTCTGGAGAATTAGTTCTAAAGGTTCCCACATCCTGAACAAATGACAGTAACCACAAGCAACGAATGCGATGAAGGTTGACCGTGTCGCCCAGGACGGGGTGCAAGCGTGCTGCCAGATGTTGGTCGGAGAGCTCCTCGATCTGATTGGAGCAGTCGAACCACGACGGCTTAGACATGAGGGATACCCTGAGAGATGTTAGCTGTCATGAGAAGTGAGGGTGTACTGGTGATCTTGCAAGAATGTCGTGAGCTCGAGCCGCCAGTTGCTCTGAAGTGCTTCTATCCCACCACGAGCCTGAATCAAGTTTGATAGGCCATTGTAATGAACATGCCACTCAGCCTCTGTCCCCCAGTATCTCTACAACGGAATTCATCAGTATTTCGAGACCGCATCCATTGTTTTTGCCATACCTCATAAGTCAGCAAGCGCAAGACAGCGGCCAGCACATCATCACTTAGAGCACGTTCCGGATCTTCCATCCAGACCTGTACAATCCGCACTGCTTCAGCCTTGAACTTTAGCGCTTCCTTGGATTGGCGAAGACCCTGCATGCGAGCCAGGTGCGCAGCTGAATGAGCCATGATGGCGTTGAAAGATGCCGCGTTGGACAGGTCAAGTGGACACCAGACGTCGCGCATCGGGTTGAAGGCTTGGCCATGAACGTCGTCAAACATCATTGTCGCATACGTGCTCAACCCTACAGATGGAGTTAGTGCCGAGGGAAGCACGGTTTTACGTCACTCACAGTGATGAAGAAGCCTGTGATGCTGGGTGGTGAGCTGGACTGGAAACTGGTCAAAGGGATCCAATCGAGCTGATCCCAGTGCGAGATTCATCCCAGACATTGCCTGACCAGGCACTCCATTCATCATAGAGTCCATGTCAGTCTCAAATATGCTAGGATCAAACATTCCTCCACCGGCCAAAACGGTGCTATCCGGTTGTGTGTCGGTCGTTTCGGTCGAAGGTTGCGAGTCGGTCGCCTCGCTCGTTGAAGGTGTTGGCAGCAATACATGCTGTGGTCGATTTTCTCGTTGCCTCTTCGCTAAATCTTTCTTGTGCCTGCGCTGCCGCCAATGCTCCCGCATGGCATGGCTTCGGGCGCCATGCTGTTGAGGCGTAACGAATGCATATTCTTTTGGTGGAGGGCTGGGCTTCTGGGTGTTTGGCGGTGTCATCGCCCTAACAAACCAAGCCGCGTGGGCTGTTGGGAGAAGGTGAAGGTTAACCGTTAAACAGCGGCCTGTGGCGGTATTTATGTAGGGCTGTTGAAAGAAGCAAGGGGGTTGGCCGCTTCGCTGTGTTTACGAAAAGCTTAACCGTCACGACCGTGTCAGGGGTGCAGAGGTACACATCTTGACGTGCGGGGCTACTGTACCGACTAGGTACTAATGGCAAAGCAAGAGCCCTAGTTAATTATTGGATGAAATAAGGGAGAGCTAACTATATGAGGTTATTCTTGGAAGATGACCGAAACCCTTATCACGTAGATTATAAGGAAGATCGATCTCGGGCAGGAGTCGGGGTTTGGCGGTCGGCCTTGGCACCGCCCGTCATCCAAGACATTTTGCTCGTTATTAAAAGTATACACTGGCGCAGAGTGGTTGGGGGATCGTGATGCTATAAAGACGGACACCGATGTCGCGGCGATGTCTCGGGTATTTGCGAATCTCGCTGCTATATTCACCAGGAGACGCCGACTTACTTCTATATATCTGCTTCAAAGAGGCCTCTTTATACTCACCTATAGAATACTTCCAGTCCGGATCCTTCAACAAATCTAAAGCCAGAGCGAGGCCAGAGATGGCTTTCGCATAGATGACGCCTATTAAATATCAAGCTACCTGCATTGGCTCAATTTATTAGGTTATATAGGAGCTACTAGAGAAATATATCGACCTATTTATCTAACTCCTTAGTATAGTAACAATCCCTAGGTAAGAGATCCGTAAGCGAAAGTAAGATAATCTTGCACGCTCGCTCCACCGCCTCGTCGCCGTCGTCCTCCCCCTCCTAATTAACATGGCCACCGTGGCTCTAGCTCTTGCGACAGGATCCATCGAGTTCCTCCTTCCGCCCTATTCCGTGTCCTCGATAATATCGACGCCATACCCGTTAATTTCTTTCTCAGCTGGTAGCCTGGCCATGATTATCTTACCTTGCCTTCTTGACTTTCTATATAGAATATCTCTCACATAGTATCAAAACCCAATACCATTCATGGCATCATTACAGGACCATGAGGGGGAGGGGGAGAATGACCTTGGGATGGCACGGTACCAACAGGGGACACGTTTCCTTTATCGTTGATCCCTAGCTGAGAAAGATCACTGACGACTCGTCCATGATGTTCTGCAGGGAGCTCGGTTGGCGGTGGTGAGTTTGTTTCATGAGGGTTCGCCATCTGTGGACTTGACGGTTGGGATCCCCAGTATGTCATCGATGTGTGCCCCATCGATGTGTGTCCATTCGATGCCTGCGGGCTGGCCATGCCTTGGTGAGCAACTGGATAACCACTAAAGTATTGAGGTTGTGGTTGTAGTTGTGGTTGTGTCATCTGGGACCGGCGCCTTTCCTCACGACGGCGGACGACCCTCTTGCCGATACAGTACCACACAGTTACTATAACTGCCAGACCGACGACAGAGCCAATCGATATGCCGACGATGGCGCCTGTAGATAGCTTGGATCCAGAAGAGGGACTTGGCGTTTCCGTTGCCGACGCGGTCGGGGGGGAAGATGAGACCTGGCGGGTAGGAGAACGCTCCGCGATCGAAGGTCGTCGTGTGAGAAGAACCTCAAGGAGCTCGTTCTTTGAATCAAATCCGTCTTCTGGCTCCTCGACTGTCGCGCCGCCTTCCTTGTCCCCACCTGTGATGTCGTAGACATCGTTGGGGACGACATTAGTCGTCACATTAGGATCGTACAATGCCCAGTACGTCTCGTTATCCCCTTCGTTATTGAGGGTGCCCGTCCAAAAGTTATGCATCGACCACTCATTCTCCCCCAGGTCACAAGCATCGGTGTCCGGGTAGGTACCGCCGATGACAAACAGCTGCGACATGGACTTGACCATGTTGCAGGAACTGCTATAGTGGCCGAATTCCGGGGGCTGTGTGCCGTTTCCAGGGCTGTCGGGCCATGCCTTGACCCAGGTGAACGAGGGGATGGTCAAGATGTAGACGTCGGCGAACGAGGTCGTGTTCACTACTGGAGGCGGCGCGCTTAGCCCTCCCCAGAGATAGCTACCGAATGGGTTAGCACTGGCTGATCTCTGCTAGCACAATTGGGACACTTGCATGTTGAAGCTTGACTTGTCGGGTGCCCAGGCAATGTCAATACAGAACTGGCGCCGATTTTGTGGTATCTGACCCGTCGTCTTTTGAGTAAACCATCGGTTGCTCTGGGCATCAAACACAAAGACCTCGTCGAATGGCTGGGGATCATAGCTGTCATCTCCTTCTTCACCGACGAGACCGCCCATGTACACAAGCAGTCCGAGTGCGTCGCCGGCTGGGAGCCAGACCATTCCGCCTTCTGCTCTGGGTTGTTCACCAGGGCTCTCAAGGTTGGTGAACTTGCCCGTGTCGTAGTTGTACGCGTAGAAATTCGAGCTCATCGTCCGCGGGTCGTCCCATCCGGTCATAGAGGCCTTGCTAATCCATCCTCCGAGGTAGTAGCCCATCCCGGTCTGCGACACACCAACTCCGGCACCGTAGGAAGCGATCGACGGTGGGGGACTAATGTTGGGTGTCCCAAAGTCATCCCACTTGTCCCCAAGGATATCGTAGCTGAAGAGATGGTAGGATCGTAGCGCGAAGCCGTCGTTCCACTCGCCTCCGTAGAGGTAAAATCGCTTGTTAACCTCGTCGCCCCATAGGATTCCGCCATTGACGGACGGGATGCTGGAGTATCTATGTCAGTATCTCCCTTCGTCTTGATCCCCAACGACGTTGAGGTTCGACTTGCCTGTCATTCTTGTTCAAGGTGATGTCCATGTCGGGCCAAAGATTTCCCCCTCGATTCACAAGCTTGTCGAGATCGTGAGCTGCCAGCCAGGTGTCTTGATTCAGGCGTTAGCCAAGGTCTATCAACTGTGCTTGGTCTTGGCGAAATCAGTGCCCAAGTGTCTAACAACATACTGGAGTAGTCTTGCTTTGTTTTTGGAAAGTGCTTGTAGTTCACCCAGCCACCGTCGATGTATAGCTTGTCGTCTATGACAGTCGCCTGATGCGCGTATCTCCGACAGAAGTCATCCTTGGGGTTCTCGGCGGCAACCCAGCGGACAGCACACAACAACAGTACCGCCAACAGCGCTCGGTTTCGGCTTCCAAGCCTCCAGTGCGAACACATCATTGTCGACATGCACAAGACTGAGGACGGAAGGGTTTCGAACGAGTGTCTTGTTGGAGTTGTTGGGAGGTCTAGGGCTAACAGGTGAAGGAGAAGGCGGAACGAAATCAAGAAACCAGTGCACCCATGGCAATTTAGTTGTGTTGCGGCTGTTTTGTTTTTGTCAAGTTACTCCGCCCCCTGGCCTTACGCAGCTTTCTGACCGAGTACCATTGGCAAACTCCCGGGAAGTCTGATCTTTTGGACGCAGCTCCTCATTTCTTGGCTATGTAGCCGAGGACGGCAAGTCCTTCCTTAGCAAGTCGGGTTCCGTGATCATATGCAGGCGGTATGGATATGCAACCAAGACCAGGGACGGCACACATCAAGGGGCTGACGTGAGACGGCTGATAGGATCCTGCAGGCTGCAGCCCTGTGTGCATTGATCAATTCATGCCACTTTCGAACCGTAGTTTGAGGTGTATTTGGGGGCCAAACTGGGGTAGAAGTGCATTGATCACGCTCGGCCACCTCACAGTACATACCCTCACGGCCTCACCAGGGCTACCAAGTCTGGAAGTAGGTAGCAACTGGTCTTCTAGGATTATCAAGAGGAGTTGAAAGTCTGACTGCCTTGTTGTGGCGGTGACACCACACACCTCGATACGAATAAGGCGTCTGCAGTCGAGATTTGATTGGGACCCGGGCCAATAATGCTACGACATATCAGAACATGCAACCGATAAGAGTCGGGGAGTCTGCTCCTGTCAACCCGGTGGCAGCTGGTGGCGTCGCTCTTCCGCTTGGAATTTCAGGCTGTGAAACACGGAATTACATCTTGAGCCAACTAGATAAGCACACGCGCTGACCGACTTGTGGAGTGACGCGGCCGTGGCTGGCGAGCTGAGGGAAAAGTGCACTCTCTAATCCATGTATGCACATGAATGGTTAGTGAAGTACTCCCAGCCGCAACTCCTCCTACGCCGCGCGGAAGTAGGATTACGAATTTCCTAACCACTCTGTCCCGTGTCTTGGCAGGTTGCTCGTCACTGCATGAATGTAGGCATCACATGCGGGGGTTGAGAGCCTGCTCAAGACATTGAACGCGGTGGATGGGACGGGGACGGGGACGGGGTGTTGGAACATCCATTTTAACTTGCCATGGCCCTGTAGCGGTATGCCAGCTAACTTAATGTGTTCCGTACGGACAAATCTTCAACCAATTTGATGTTGGGGCTACGTTGTGAAAAATATATTCATGTCACAGCCTGATTCCTGAAGCAACCAGATTTGATTGCTGCACATTCTGACGCCACCAATGCAAAGGGCCAGAATGGTTCAAAAGGAGCCAACCCCCCGTCGTAACTAAGCCTTGTTACAAAACGCCATTGGTGGCCTCAACTGCCAGCCGACAGCTGGTGGCACATTCTGTCCTCAGCCGACTGAAATCTCGACAGAGAGGCGTCTACCTCTACACAGCCCTGCCACGGCTCCTTTTGGGATCACCGGGGAATCAGGCTTCGGACGTCCCCCAGACCTAACCATTTTGTTCTCTACAGTGTCTATCAAAGAGGCCACTAGCCCTAACAAAAAAGACCATGCCCATCCAAGTACCTGCTTTATCAGCGGCAGAATGTAACTCGAAGCGTTAACTCCCAACAATTGGACCTGGTTGTGGCCCGAGAGGTTTCTCCATTGGCGGAAATCCCCCTATCTTTGTTTTTCTTTTTTAACATAAAAGGCACCTTGTAGCAATAGATTTTAGTTCCGACGTATTAATGACTATTCTTTGCTATTGTGGCTAGTGTCTTCTTTTGGAGACGTTGA
This sequence comes from Fusarium duplospermum, assembly GCA_003946985.1. Classification (NCBI taxonomy): domain Eukaryota; kingdom Fungi; phylum Ascomycota; class Sordariomycetes; order Hypocreales; family Nectriaceae; genus Fusarium; species Fusarium duplospermum. Next base: position 9,268 of record NKCI01000398.1, read on the forward strand.
GAGCCTTGGTGTCGGGTTTTACTCGTTTCCCTAGGACAGTCTTCACAGCAGCCAGCTTCAACCCCCTGTCCGCGTAGAGACACACTGAGAGGACATGTGTCGACGAAGCGAGAGTTAAAGTGTTTTGGCACTGAGTAGATTACTACAGAGGCTAGAAGTAGCGCATATTCCGTCCGAGCCAAGAAGGTGATAATGTAAGTCTCTATTTATAACTTGCAATCGCAGTGCGGGATGGGAGATGAGGTCGTGCAGAGACATGGCCTGAGGAGGAGATAACTCAACCGGATTGAATACTAGTTGCGAGCTCGAGCTCTAGCAATGTGTAACCTAGGGTGGTCAGGTCCTCTTCGCCTAGCCACTACTTAGATGGAATCCGATGCTAGGGTTTGAGGTGCGGTATCGAGGTATGCGTGTAATAGTAGCCCTCTCCGGCCACGTATCTACGAACAAACAACCTATATAACCCCAGCCCCTACACTCAAGCTACCTACCTATTTAGAACAAGCAAGTCCTTCAGTCCGTGCCGAGTAAGACAGGGAGTCATTCAGGGTGCTTTAGTTAATACTTAGTGTTCCCTAAGCAAGAAACCCTTCAATCATTAGGTTAGACTTGGTATCCTCATCCTAATACCATAATCAAAACCTCTTAAGAGATCATCCTAATAATAGACAAGGGAGCGAGAGACGGAGCGGGGGTTTCTGTCGGTTTTTAGGATAGCAAAGATCCCCTTCCGGCCTCTCTCAGCGGTTCCCGTTCCCGTGGGCCAGATCAAAGAGGTTCCTGGCATAGAGGCAGAATCTCGATGCAGTGTTCCGTGGCGATATCAGGGCTCCCCGAGAGAATGAACCCAACGAGATTAAGAATCCCTTTTCCGTCGATGTTGTAATCCGAGATAGCGAGGTAGCTATTCCCTGCCACGCCCTTGACGTAATGAGCAATGATAAAACGCAACAGGTGCATATATCGACTCATTTTATGGACTTCGTAGAAGCGGAGGAAATAGGGCCAATATAGGATAAAACCCGACAAAGGCACATCAGGGACCAGGCTGGGGCGTCTAGAGCCATCTAGGCTTCTAGCTGTTAGAGTCGCGAAGGACAGGGGGGTGAAGGGGAATCCGTCGAAAAGCTTGGCATGCTCTTGCCGAAGGGTTTGGATAGGGTCGGTTTTATTGGGGAAGTTGCGGTCGTTCTGAATAACCAGGCATTTGATGGCAGCGATATTGCCCTGAACCGTCATTTTCTCATCCCAGATGACATTACTGCCGCAAAGCTTGCTGCCGGACTCCGTCTTGAAGTAAATGCTGTTGGAATTGTCACGATCTTCTCTATCGGTTATCCCGACTTCAACTATGATAAAGAACACGTTTCCAGCACATCATAGCATCATAACCCGATGCTAACACAGTGTTGGAATTGTCACAGATGTGTTATTTAGTATAGTTGAAGCCGGAATAACCGACACCGTAGATCGTTGGAATTTTCACCCCCCCCATCGATGTGCGCAGATTTGTTGGTACCAGGCGCTCGAGCGGTCATTGGCTAGGCAGTAATGCCAGAGAATCCGACCACAGCAGAAGGGGGAGCTTTATCGGGAGAGACAGTATGGTTTCAAAGGGGGAGGAGTCGGTTTACCTTTAATATGGTGTTGGTATCAACGTACTCAGCTATGCGAGAAAACCGAACTGCCGCGTTGAAGGCCCGTGGTGGCCGATAATATCTTCTGATGGTGGCCGAATTGTGACTGCCGAGAGTCCAGCTGCGCCAGACCCTCAGCCCGTCTTGTTCCACTGATTCAGGTTTGGAAGCAGCCTCTTACCGCATCTTTCCAGGCTGCAGATATGCTGGGAAATATCGAGCAGCGATGCTGTTCTGGGGAGGCTGATCATCATTCCACGTCGTTGAGAAGCGTGAGGATGCGTCAGGCTACCTATATAGCAGTACCTAGGTGTAGGTACGACTGGTCTCTCACTTACGCATGGCTCACATTACTTTCCGGGGTTAGTAGTGTTGAACTGTAGAGGACTTGGAACGACAACGGTCTGTTGAGCTAATCTTGTCGCATCAACGTGTGATGCAGCCTAAGGACGCCAGCGTGAACGATAGCAGATCTGCCGATACCCTCTGGTGAGCATTGCACAGACCTCTTGCCTCCTCTTGATAAATGGAGCCTGGCGATCAGCCTCTGGGTATGTCGCCACGAGCATGCCGCAGATATAAAAGGGTCGCGCCTATTGACCAGCCCTTCAGCATGAGAACGATCCGATATCATCACATCAGGAACATTGCCGAGAATCTACAGAAGTGATTGAGTCTTCGGCAACGGGCCACTCCCAGGTCCGTCAACGGAGACCGTCTCGGCCGGCCCGGTCGAGTGCCGCCTCCACGTGTATCCTGCTCCCGGGGTCTGCATCTAATCGCGGCATTGGGCATCGTGTGCCACCCTTCTAACCACCAAGATACGACCAAAACGGCGATCGGACAATGGACTCCGATATCAACGCGGGGTTGAATGCGGAGGCGAACCGCAGTCTAGAACAATACAGGAAAGTCAACGACAGATAATGCCGGGTGGCTTCTGGCAGCTGATCCGGGGTTACAGCGCCGGATTCACGGCCGATACAAGATAGGCATTGGTTTGTTCTATCTTGAGATGCAGGATCAACGGGGTTTGAAACCGACGTGGGCTTGATCCACTTGTCTGACCGTCCAATCCGAGTCTTGCGATTTGGTGTGAACCCGTCTCGCCGCCGGTCAGGTGACCGGCCTGACAGGTTGTTCACCGATGATAAGCTCTTCTAGCTCTCAGTGGCGTATCTTGGGCTGGGTCATGATGTGTATCATTCAGATAGAGCCATGTAGCATTAAATATCCCATCCCGCACTGCAAAAAGGTGATTCCTATTCACGATAATCATCTTCATTCAAGCAGGTTTCTTACTATTCAAGATGTTGAGTTTCGGCTCTGCTCTCTTCTTCGTCCTTGCTGCCATCGTGGTAGTGGCAGCTAGGCGCATCCTCTCCAAACCTCAAGCAGCCCACAGCCACGCCCCTCCACAACTCAGCAGCACCAAAATAAGCTCACAACCTCTTCCTGCAACATGGTATGGATCTGAAAAGATTCACGAGCTGGAAAGGAGAGCAATCTTCTCCAAGAAGTGGATCCTTCTCACTCATAAGATCCGACTTCCCGAGAGTGGTGCCTATATCCGCTACGAGGAGGCTGGTTTTAACTTCTTCCTGATCCGAAACAATGAGGGTATTGTCAGAGGCTTCCACAACATCTGCAGGCATCGGGCCTTCCCTGTCGTCACCAAGGATAATGGAACGGCTAGCATCCTGTCTTGCAAGTACCACGGATGGTCATACGGTTTCAACGGCCAACTGGCAAAGGCACCCGAGTATCAGAATCTCAAGGGCTTCGATAAGAAAAAGAACGGCCTATTCCCCCTCCACGTTCACGTCGACGAGAGAGGCTTTGTCTGGGTCAACATGGATGCCAAGATAAAGCCCGAAGTTTCTTGGGCTTCCGACTTTACTGGCATTGATCGTCTTGCACGACATGAGCCATTCAACCTCGACGACTACAAGTTTGATCACACTTCTCAAGAGGATATTGACTACAACTGGAAGACATTGGCCGATAAGTATAGCTCCAACAGCAAGACCGAACAGTTTTTTACCACAGGCGAAGAGTCGGAAAAGAGCTCCAGGATGATCAGCGACTTTTATTTCCCCAACGCTGCCATGACATTCTCGTAAGTATTTGAGATATTTATCTTCTAGATCATTGATCAAATAGCTAACATAAGCCAGACCTCACTTCTTCATCATGATGCGATGCAACCCTGTTGGACCTGCTCGTTCCTCCGTAGAGTACGAGGTCTTCAGACACAAGGATGCCAGCGACGAGGACTTTAACAAGGCCGAAGACATTATCAAGCGCGCCTCTGAGGAAAACAAGTCGCTCCCCAACCCTTCCGAGAAGAACTTCAACACGGGCATCCTAGTCAACGAGGCTCCCCTGTATTTCCAGAGCCAGGTCCGTCAACTCTTGGAGCACCACAGCAACCTTGAGGAGGTGGCCAAGAAGGAGATCCGGCCCGCTCAGCAGGTTGTTGAACAGGTCTCTGAGCAAGATGAGAGTCTTTTCTCTTCTTGTTCTGGTTTGTCTTGTGGCAAGATTGCAAAGGAGTTGGCATGGTGAGACAGGGATTCAACGAGTGGTGTCAATGATGACTGAGGAGAAAGGAAAGGTGTTGAAACGGATATGGATGAATGTCAAGTCAAGAATATCGGTGCATATGTAGAGCTAGGTGGCTTTGCACAGGCGTTTGGAAAGCTGTAATAATTGGTCTCATCTATTAACGACGTCTAACTCGTCTCTGACTACGTTCCTGTCCCCTCTCTCGTAAACTTGCTCTCACTTTCGCTTGAACCGTGACATAAACCCCCCAACGCGCTCCTTGACCTCCTTGTAACTACTTTTCTCCTTTTTCTTACCCTCCTTCTCCTCATCCTCTTCTTCTCCGTCTACCTGCAGCGATCTGCTTTGCTCCTGTTCCGCCTCTTCCCTCTGCTTCTGGTGTTTCTTCAGCTCTGCCTCTGGCTCAAGTTGGTTGGTGTTTTCGTTCATGACCTGCTGTGCGAACGAGACTGTGCCTTGGCCACCCGTAGCATCCTCTCCTTGTTGAACCTGAACGTCTCCATGTTCGAAGAGGTCCTTGACCTTGCCGGATCCAAACAATCTCTCGTAGACAGCCAGGGTAGTGCCGAATTCCTTGGCCACGCCGACCTTAATGGCGTCTAGGAGCTGTAGTGCGTAGGTTTGGCAGTTGTTGGTGATGAGATTGTAGGCCGGCTGTCTGTCTCGAATGCTTTGAATGACAGATTCGCCTACAACATGTTAGACACCCATTTTAGAAGCACTCCTGCTAGTAAGTATGTGATCAGGGAAGATATGCGGAACTCACCAGCGCGTCGAGTTGCGTCATCGTTGAATCGCGTCTCGCCAACTTTAAAGGTATGCCACTCCTCCCTGTTGATCTTCTCATTTGTGTAAATGACATCAAAGTTTTCATCCTATGCACGATAATCTGGTCAATAATAGAAGTTCAGTGCTATGCAATGGGGAGACTCACCATCCACAATTGGTGAGCAAAGTCACCAACAAGCACGGCCCAATGCTGTGTAGGATCCGGATACCTGTTGATCTTTTCGGTAATCATCTTACCCAACCCAGTGTCTTCGGCGAACCACTTTCCGGCAATGCCGCCGACAGGATGCCAGCCAACTTCAACAGGGCGAAGAGGCCCGTTCATCACAGGGTCCGTGACAGGGACGACATTGGGCTGATGACCGAGACCCGCAGCATGTTTGAGGGCCAATTCTCCTTTGTCGAGGTTCTTCTTGCTACATGAAACGAATCAATCCAACATGGCCTATCAAACGTTAAGAGGGTGTGTGGGTAGCACCCGAACGGCAGGATGACCGAAGCAAAACAAAAAAAAAAATGGCGCATACAGGAACTCTGCCACCTTGTCCCTCTTTCTCTCCTTCTCCTCGTCTGACATGACACTTGACAAGCTGATGAACTGCTTCGAGATAGTGACGAGCCGCCCTCGAGGGGGATTATCAACGACTTGAAGAGAAACTAGAGGGAGAGATCTCAGGCTCTGTAGCCGCGCACCAAAGTCAGCAATTCCGAGGGGGCTGAGCACATTCACGTGAGACACTGCGTTAGCAATTTCACGGCTAAGACGGCGTATCGCTGAGTGACGTCAGCCAATCATGACGCGAGCTATTGGTCTGACAGCTGAATCACGAAATTGGCAATATCCTGCGAGGTGCGACTCTTGGCTCTTGGCTGTAATCTTCACTTTTGGGGAAATGCCAAAAGCAGTGTAGATTTAACGGACGAATAATTTAAGATATAAAAATACGTGCTATCTAGAATTATAAATACTTTATAAGTACCCTATTGATATCGAAAAACACTACCGTGCTCACACCCTTTAGGGTAGGTCTCGCGAGACTGAATGCATACCTATTAATGTGAAGGTCTCGGTGTCAGATCAGTAGGGTTAGAGATAGGTAGGTAAGGAAGATCGAGTATGCAAGGCTTTACGTGGGAAACGGTCATAAGCAATCGGAGCCCTTTCGACTTATCAACCAAGGAAATTAGGTCTGCGATATGAATCGGTAAAGAGACACCTGCAGTCACCCACCAAACCGGCCCACCTTTAAACTTAGGCAGCTACCATGAATTAGAACGGCCATGGAACACTCCGTCTAGGTGAAGAACCGCTTCGGAAAGCTACGATAGAGTCATATAGTTATTAAGCTCAGTCAACTCAGCAATGCATTCAAGCTAGACAATATAGCCCAACTCGTTACAGGAGATCCAGAAAGAACAGAGGCTATGGAGAGTGCGGAAACTATTAGGAATTAAAAAACACATATGTTGGGAACACTGGTCAACATAGATAGTGGGCATTCGACGCCTCTCTTCTCATAGTTGATGCCTTCCTAAGAGACGCTGACCTACGACTATCCAACCGTATATCATCTCTTATAACCCTAACCCTAACCCCAACCCTCAATGTCATCCAGCTCAGCTAGCTCATCCATGTCGTCGCTGTCATCAAGCGCAGACCCGGTGGCGCCGCCAGCATCGTTGCCAGCGGGATCAGTGGAATCCTCTACGGGCCGTTCCGCAGACGCTGGTCTATCGGGAGGCTCGGCTTCCCCACCTCTGAGTGGTAGTGGGGGGGTCAAGGTACTCTTCTCGCTCAGGCCTCTCCAACAAGACGTGCTCCTTTCCATCGCCCTGGGTGTCGCCGGTGTGGAAAATCTCGCGGCGGGGGAGGCACTTGCTGCAGACGTCAAAGTTTACACAGGTCTGGCACCGGTAGACAAGGCCGAAAATTGGCTACACGTAGGCATTGGTGAGCTTTCGGGGACGGCACGCACGAACGAGCGGCTGGTGTGGGTTGGGTTCTCTTACTTACATTCAAGCAGAAATTACAGATGGTGCTATGGGCCGCCCACCGCCGGACCGAGGTCAGGGTCCTCTCCTCAAGTTCGGCATGCTGCTGCTGCTGCTGGTCGGCTGAGCCTGGTATGCTTTCTTCTTCCAGCCCGTCCTTGAGCAGCTTGATAATCTCCGCGTCGGCGTCACATCGCTGCGCCAGATCCAGTGGCGTGAACTCGCTGAAGGAATTTGCATCAGCAAGGCCAAGTCGGCACCGGACGGTACGGTCGGCCTTATACCGGAGCAGCAGCCGGACAACGCCGGCAAAGTCTCGCTCCTCCGATCGCATCCCCTCGATCCAGTCGCCCGCGCATGGGCGGGCGTCCGCCCAGCACAGAGGCGTCCAGCCATCGGAGTCCGGCCGGTTGATGTACGACGCTAGGACCCTTCCCGTGTCATCCTGTTGCTAGAGCTTAGATAGGATGAAGTCGAGGGTCTTTGTGTGCCCGCACTGGGCTGCCCAGTGGAGGCAGTTCTTTTCCTCCCTATCAACCACCATCATATCGCCTCGGTGCGCCAGGAGCACGGCCTGGAAGTTCTCGATGCCGTTCGCCGCCGCGAAGTGCAGCGGTAGCCGGCCGAAGATGGGGTCAATTACCTGCGCGGAGGCGCCCTCGTCGAGGAGGAAGTTGAGCGTGTTCACGCTGGCGGCGTAGCACGCCGCTGACAACGCGGTGTGGAAGCAGCTGCCGCGAACAGTTCTCTGGACGCTCGCGCCCTTGAAGACGAGCATGCGCACGATCTTGTCGACCGTCGGGGAGTCCCGGCTACGGATCGCGTCATATTTCGGCAGCAGGGCCGCCATCAATGGGGTGCTGGTGAAAATGCTAGGCAGGGCCACCTCGGGTTCGACGTCAGCCCCGGCCGCTATGAGAACACGGACGTTGTCAACTTTGATATAGTGACAGGCCACGTGAAGCGGACAGCCCCAGCAGGGAGCGATGCTGTTTACTTCGATGTCCAGTTGTGCGAGGAGGAGCGACAGGGAGGGACCCTTGTTGTCGTATTGGGCTAGGACATGTTATGGTGTCTCTCCATCCGAGTCCTGTGCGTTCACATCGGCGCCGGCTTTTATGAGAAGTCGCAGTTCGCTCGGGCTGGACTTCCGGGCGGCGAGATGGAGAGCCGTCTGACCAAAGCTGTCCCGGTGATTGATATCGATCGCCTTATGGAACTCGAGAAGAATCTGAAGAATCTCAAGGGGCCCCCCGATGGCTTGTTGCACGAGGTTTCGGTGGCTGACGGTGACGTCCAACTTGGCGCCACTATCGGCGAGCAACCGGACGATAGGTGCTTCAGGCACATAACTGACAGCATCGCTGATGGGTGCCCAACCAAACCTGTCCTTGTGGTCGATGTCGGCCTTGTTCTCGATCAGGATCTCGACAACGTCCAAGCGGCGAGTGGCGCTGGCCCTGTTGATCAGAGACATGCCGTCCCCGTCCTCCACATTGGGATCAGCCCCCGCGGCGAGTAGGAGCTTGAGGATATCTGGGTGAGTCAAGGCTTCGTGAAGAAGGGGTTCACGATTCCACGTGGTGAACACTTCGAGTTGGGGCTTGCTCTTTAGCAGCTCTTCGACCACTTGGATGTGACCGCTGCTCACGGCGAAATGTAGAGCGCATCTGTTGTAGCCGTCCACCTTGTCCACGTCGGCGCCGTGCTTGAGCAGCCAGCTCACAAGAGCCAGTTTCCCCGCCTGGGCGGCCATCATAAGGGCCGTCTCCCCGTTCTCCCTGGTCGCATTGACGTCGATAGGAAGCTCGTTATTAATAAGAAGATCGCAGATCTCAAGGGTCACGTCGAGGTTTCCACTCGCCATGGCGATCTCCGCGATAAGGGGAGGGTCTAGGAGCTTATGGCTGGGGTCGGCCGAGTGCCTTAGCAAGACTTGCACGACCTCGACCGAAGGGTTACGGTACGCGGCAAACCACAGAGGCGTGTCGCAGTCATATGGACCGATGCAGTTCGCGTCGGCGCCGCGCCTCAGGAGAAGCTCCACCGTGGCAGGATACTGCCACCGGCAGGCTACGGCGAGAGGGCTAGGGCTTAAAATTCCCATAGGTACCTAATAAATAGGTTATATAAATAACCTAATGGGCTAAATTAGGTTAATAT
>NKCI01000399.1:0-18261 GCA_003946985.1 Fusarium duplospermum
TATAAGTCTTTTATTACTTATAGCTTATAGGTAATAAAAAGGCTAAAAAAAGGCTATTATATTAATATTAGGTTATAATATTATAATATATTAGAAATATGTTCTTTATTATAATTAAAGTTAAGATAACTAATAGAGAAGACTAAAAAATTTCAATATAAATAATAAATATTAAAGCTATCGTCACAACACATTAATAACTTAACAAGTTGGCCAGCTGAGCCTTGGACTTGCAACTCTACGCAGCGAGAATCATCATACTGACCTTATCCATGCAGTGGGGTGAGCATACACTTTCATCATTCATGTGAAGGCAATATTCTTAAGGTCAATAAACCATCTTTATTGTTTGACAACTGTACCGTCTTAAGCGATTGGCCAAGGGCAACAGAATTAGTGGCGAGTAACACGAGGGTTTGCCATTTAAGAAGCCTGGCATGCTTGTTTATGAGTATATACATTGTTTTCCAAGCACATTTCATGCTAGGGTTTAGAATGTCGCATTGCTAATCAGAACTCGGCGGCTCATGACGACAAATATTTCAGGATAGCGAAGCAATACACCAAGAGACACTCATTAAACTTATATAAGAGGGACTCTTTTCGGCGAGTCCGGTTTATAGCCTTAGCGTGATGGTCTAGCGAGTGTCCAGGTATGAATAGTTATAGATAGTTATGGTTAGTTACGACTCATAGTCAGCAGCTAGTAATAACTAACTAGACTTAGTAATAGTTACTCATAAACAGTTAGGATTGGTTACTACTTGTTATAATTAGTTATAACTTGGCATAATAATTTTTAAGAAGAGATATAAGATTGCATAGTATGCTAGTGGGTATGTATAGCAACTGCAAGGCACTATAAGTAGCAAATAGGTTTATTAAATGTTTTAATATAAAGTAGGTAGGGTATGACTGGTTTAAGTCTATGATTAATATCTAAATTATTAATCATATATATCGTAAGGGAAGATGAAAAAATAACTGCCGATGATAAGTATCTAGAGTACGACTAACTACATGGGATTAGCCTATAACATATCAAGACTCAACTTGTAGAATAGCTATCAATAGAGCCACCGAGTCCCTACCCCCTCCTCCCCACCATCCCAAAGCTCGCCCATGCCCCCCCTAACTACTTCTGCCCCCCTTCAGACATGCCCTCTTTCCCTTGCTTCAGGTCCTTAAAGGCACTTCAGTTGCCAACATACTTGACAGTAACAGAGGTACCGCTAATAGATCCCTTGGCAAGAACCGTTTAACCCTCGTCGGGAGAGATGTCGATAATGTCAGCGCCTTGCGGGCCAGTCGACCCGCTAGAACCAGAAACGGTAGCACCAGTAAAAGTAACAGTGCCAAAGTCGGCCAGAGTGACCTAGCTGCCATTCTCCTGGAAGGCCTCAACAATCCACTCGGCATTGGTCTCGCAGAGCATAGACGGGGTGCTACTAAAGGAGTGTATGACCTTTTGGTTTATCGTCAAGTTCTCAAGCGTGGCGATGCCCTTGGTTTTGGAAGACGCATCGACCGTCATCCTAATCTTATCGCCCACGCTGACCTAGAAGTTGCTAAAGGAGTAGGCATAATCAGGAATCCACTCATACCAGGCGTCAAAGGTGCCATCAGCGTAGAAGGAAATTCCAGTCTGCAGGATGGCCGTCTGGCAGGTATCGCCGTCGATACCAACCCAGGCAGAAGCAGCTGCGCCGTCGGCACCACTGACCTCTAGAACAGTAATGGTGCCCTAGACGTGGTTATAGCCTTTGCCGATCTTAACAGCACCGGCCCAGTTGCCCGAGTAGTCATCATTCGTGTCCTTGGAAGAAGAGTCGAGAGACCAGAGCCTCTAGTTAGGGGCCGAGCTATATCTAGCTCGACGGGCAGAAGAGCGAGGAACAAGGGGGGAAGTGTCGCGTTGAACGAGCTTGGTGCCAGGAGCAGCAACAACAATGCTGGCGGCAGCGAGGAAGAGGCTGAACTTCATGTTCAGAGAGTTTCAGTTTAAGAGACAAGTTAAGTAGTAGTAGAGGCTTAGCCGTCGAGTTGAGGAAGACAAGTTGGTGTCTGCGTTGCTGTCGATGCTGAGCTGAATCTATTTGGTTTGGCAAACGTCTCTCATTTATACTCATCATACATGCCCTCCCTTTCGGCAACACGGCATCATGTCTTTGAAATTGTTCAAATCTTTTATCAACAACCATAGTCTCGTTGCGTGATATCTGAGTGCCGTTCTTCCGGTGACTGGTCTCTTTACTGGCGTGGAAAGGCAGGTGAGGTTACCCAAACGCACCACGTTAGTAGTGTTTCTATCCAAGGGTGAAAGCTCCTCCCTATTTGGGAACTATCAGAAGTTCTCTACTCGCGTCGGTTGAATTACCATTTCCGTCTCTAAAGAGTCGTTTTTAAAGTAGCGCTATGACTTAAACTAACACCCGTGCCGAGGAACGGATGTGGGAGTGGGTATTATGATAATAGACTAGACAAATTCTGGCAGTTGATTGGAGCATCATCATGTTCACCTGGGTATCATCGCATGAAGGTGCCGGGGGAGGAGCATGGCGCGAAGTTGTAGATACGACGCACTATTCTCAAAGTATGTCTCTTGTCCGCCAGTTGAAACAAACCAAGGTAAGGTGCTCCTCGTGTGTGCATTTTGGCCAAGCCCCCCTTCGCTGTAGCTTACCCGAGACCTATGGATATTCTACTAACAAGCAGCTATTTTGCGACCTCGTCTTGTCTCTTCTGGTACCTTGAAGTGGTTTTTAACGCCAATCTGGACTTTAGTGTCTCTGCATGAAGATGGGGTTATCTGTTACTCCTATCCACAATGAAGCGTCGTTGCAAGTATGTCTCGGCAGCGGTTTGCTACTCAGCTCGTTGTCCATTGATGACACACAGAGGACCGATAACGTTCTGCCCTGAAAAACTGGGTTGTTTAAGGTGATGGTGTGGCGGAATACTGTCGAGCGATAGGCCTATTCTGCCGGTCTCTACGCCATCTCAGCCTGGGCTTGAGTGGCATCGATAGGTTCATCACTCGTGGCTTGGGATCAATATTGTCACTTCCCTATTACGGATTGACAAGATATACACGAGTCAATTCGACCAAGTGTACGCAAAGGGAGCCCCCATGATCGACTCGATGCCCACGTGAAATCCCGGCGTGTTTACTTCAATTTTACTCTTGGCGCTCTCTATTGGGGGTTTGCCTATCGTTCTTCGCTTCGAGAGTATATGAGCGTATACTAGTTCGCCAGTATAGGTCTCCCATATAAGTCTACACAAACCTATATAGGGATGCTAACAACAAGATCAGACAGACCTATGCTTCTAGGCTCAAGGGGTAGTGTAGTGACTTTATTGGGATTCTTTTCACCCCAAAAGCCGAAATCTAGGGAAATTAACACAAATTGAAACCGCTCTTCCACCTTGTCATCAACTTTCCTGGCCGCAATAACGGCCTGGCCGGTCAGTACACAGTCACTGAGGGGAAAATGTATCATGGGACCAGTGCACAGTCGTCCATGTCATTAACATGTGAGCGCAGCATCCTCGTCGCCGTTCTGTCGTGATATCCATTACGATGCAACAATAATACAGCTTCCTATTTAGGCCATTTGCAAAAATTCCGTAGTTATAAACTTTAGAAATCGGATGAACCGTTGATCTGCATCTCAACGTAAAACCTTGCTAATGTTTAAAGTAAAGATGAATACAACATCTTGTCGCTTGCACATCAATGCAAGTGATAGACAGAAGCCATGTAATGGGGCATCTTGACTGCAAGATCCGTCTTCCTAACGTTTGAAGTAAGTCATGTTTCAGGGTCCCAATTAATGCAATCGACATACAGATGAAAACCACGAGGTGATCTGCATATTAAGGATGAAACCATCAACTAGTTTCCGGTGAGGCAATGCTCAGGGTGCCATCAATGTAACTTATGTAGCGGCGCTACTCCACGCTAACATTTACAACAGATGACTTTGCCACCACCAGATACAACCTTCCTAAGGCTTCAAGTAAGGATGAATTCCCCCTCAAGCGCTCTTGACAAATGTGGGAAATGCTATTGCGAGCCTGGTCAGTAAGCACCTATACCTACACCTTGAGTCATTGCTGCAGTAACACTATGTATCCCATGCTTCTCCCAGGCGAGCAACTCATAGCGCCTACAGAAAATCGGCAGTTAGCATCTCCCGTCATGCCACAGCCGCGTAAGCGCCACTGTAATCAAATATTGCTGACTCCTGTGACCTGAAATATCGTCTATGGAATGTTTGATACCTGGACCATGATGCTGGCAGTAAGAGACTGACCCTGCCGGTACCGGTGGTGGCCTTTTAGACAAACCTACCCGGGAAGAAGACAACATGGAGTTGTTGATCTTCTTGTAGCGAGACGACAGTAGCTTTGTGGAAAAGAGTCATCTTTGCGATCTTCAGCCTAAGTAATCCAGGGCTTCAACTATAATGAAGAATACATTTACAACACATCATAGCACCATATCCCAATGCTAACACAGCAAGTCATTTTTGCGAGAAAGCCAGGGTCTTCTAATGGAGGATGGAGTGAGCTCACACATTGGCGAACAGCCTCGCCTCAGACATCCAAGCCTAGGTAGATTAAGAGCAAGACAGTTTCATCGAACGGGAAGTTCGTGTTGCTTGTACCGATGAGCTACGGCACGTCGATCGACCAACCCTCTGGTGTTGATCTCAGCGTTTGGGAACCGAGTTGCCTCTAGTCTTTTCGAGACACATGATGCATAATCTGCTCCCCTTACGAGCCACCTAATCAAATGTCTCGCGAAAATCATACAGAAAGGCTGTGCAGATGCTCTGAGGCCTCCACCTCCTGGCCTTATGCTGCCTTTTCGCACGAGTCCCTTCGCGCGCTACGTTATCATTGTTTTATCATCTAGGGATAAGGAAGCTATCCAATCTACTACTATGAGACCTCTCGACCAAATCCCTCCCCTTCCTCTCTTGGCGGTGGCTTCATCGACCGCTTGAAGTCTCCGCGTTGCGGCGGCGCAGCTGGGCCCCATCCAGCACGCTGGACCTCGCGCCAGTGTTCTCACGAGAATGAAGCCCTGTTCGACAAAGGTGCTGCGGAAAAGGCGTAACGCGCTGCATTCCCTGAACTTACTTTCACGACTTTCGTCCCTCGACACTTCATTCCTGATGACAACGAACTGAACAACCACTTTGAGCTCGAAGCCTCAACCCTCCTGAATGACCAATCTCCAAACATCAAGCCTTTCTTTGATCATGTCAAGAGCCTCAAACCAGACGTTTACGTCGGCCAAGATAAGACGTGGACTCCCGAAGAGTCACCGACCGCGTATTACAATACCTCAACCTACTTCTCTGGCCGCCCCGGCAATGTCATCCAGAAGTATTGCAAAGTCCACCTCTCTGTTGTTGTGGAGGCTTTCCCCGAGCCGAGAGCTACTCAGCGACTTGACAAGCGATACTTTACCGACGGACACCTCTCTTTTCCCATCTTCCGCGTGCCAGGTCTAATGGTAAGATGTGGTTAGATAGGCAGTAACTGCATTATATCTAACGCATCTGACCTTGACCTCTTACGGTGAGGAGACTTCTTATCATAGGGGACGAGCTAGTAAAGATGGTAATTATTTACACATTAATTGTATGTTGAATCTCGTTGATCTACGACTTGGAGATCTTGTCTCATGCTGACGGCTATTTAGTTGACCTGCTGAAGATGCCAACCACGCCCAAAATGATCTGCGCAAAGACTAGGTACAATCCACCTACGATGAAAGAAACTGCTGCAACTGGGTCCCTCGCACCTCGTTTAACGGCGCCAAACATCCACTTCACGTCGCTTGTAGCTTCAACGATAGCCCATGTCATCGGAGACGGCTTCGCTGGCTTCTGTCTGAGCTTAGGCCTCGAACCAGGAAACACAGCAACGCCTTTCTTCTTCCCCTCCAGGTCCTTCAACGTCAGTGAGTGATTCTCATGTTGGTGGCCTCTGACACTCTCCTTTGTCAGCATCCCACGGAGCTTGTTCTTTTCATCGGCTGTATTGTGATGCCACCACTCCTCCACGGCGTTGAACATGTATTTCTGGATTGACGTTTTCTTTCGACCTGGAAAGGCGGGATGATGCAAGATGCTCAAAATCTGGCGAATCGTGTCTTCTTCGTCTCTAAAAGGGTCGTCCCAACACTTGACAACTTGCTGTGTCGTCCAGTTGGTGGTGACTGTTGACACGAGACCGGCTGGCTGGTTGAGAACGTTACTGAAGTGGTCTTTTGCAATGTCCGAGTGGCTGGGATCGGACCCATCGCCGTCCTCGTATATCTCAGCCGAAGTGGACTTTGCAGCTTCCGCGTCGACGCGTTCTTTAGCAGCCTTCAGACCGTTGCGCAACTGCATGATGGAGCTCTCAATCATGAGGGAGAGGTACTTGAAGACCAGTTGGTCCGTATACTTGCCCAGTTGCGTGCTTGACTCTTCTGAAAGCGGTTCGGCGTCGTGTTGCTCAGTCCACTCTTGTATCCATTTCTTCATACGATCGTGAAGGTAAAAGATTGGCTCGATGGACTGCCAGAGTTGGTTCGCGTCGAGACTACTCTGAGCAGTCCGGCTTTCCTGGCCTGCCTTGGCAGAGTCCTCGGCCTTTTGGAAAAGCACCCCAACAGTTTCCAGCTGTTTTAGAATTGGGTCACTGATGGTAGCATTGGACGCCAGTTTGCTCAAGGCCTGAATGGCAGCTTTGAGCAAATCGTACAGATGCTGGAATGCGATTTCTCCAACATTCATCTCCTGTGGTAGGTCAGCATATGTGCACGTGTAGTGCAGCGTCGCAGCGTGTTTGCTTACATTTTCCAGGTTCTGAAGTGATCCCTTGCACTGTAGCACGGCCATGTCATCGGCCTCGCCTAGGAGACTATGGAAGATGTCAAGCATCCCAAATGTCCCAGTAACAATGGGCGGTACCATTCGGCCTCTCCATCCTGGTGTCTTGACACGGCATGCATCACCAACAAATGCAAAGACGTCATACTCCCCAAGCTCGTGCAGACAGAGTTCAGTGAAGTTGCTGTGTGCCGAGAAGTCCTCGAGTGTGTGTAGCGCAGCGCCGAGGCAAATAAAGGCCTCCTTTTTGGACTTTGCATCTTTTTCTCGTCCCAGTCGGATGCACTCGCGCAGTTGTCTCGTCACGTAGTCGGCAGAGGTGTCCCAGCCATTGCCTGAGTTGGCAATATAATTCTTCATGCCGGTCTTTGGGTCAAACTCCAGCTCCCGCGGATCCAACGGCCCCCTTAGCCTCTCGTCAACCTCCTTCGCATTGTCCGGGTAGCCCTTGGGGTTGTCAATGTGCTCCACATGGGTGTAACATCCCAGCCGTTCACGCGTCACCTCAAACTCGTCCGTGGCGAAGCCAAATTCGAGAAAACCCAGGATGCTCACGATGGCCCGAAGCACCGGCTCGGGAATATTTTCGAGACCTGTCGTGTCGATAATTTGAGAAAAGTCGCGAAGCCAGTTGCCAAAGTAGATTTGCCGTCGTTCGAGGGTTGAGAAGCGATAATGTGTGACGAAACTGGCCGGGAGGTAGCGTAAGGCCTCGACGATGTCACCATGCCGCCACACGTAGCCATTGAATTCGCTATTGCCAGCCACCTCTCCGGCTCCAAAGGCGGACGCGCGCCCAGCGAAGAGCAGACACACCAGCACAATCAGGAACAGTCTTGATGCTGATGTCATTTTTAAGGAATGAGAATAATGACGCTATGGATGTGCCAAAGGAGATTAGTATCACCAGACCAGTCCGGATCTTAGTTTCGGATCATTGTGAGGCCGTGCTCCGATCCCCTGTCGAGTCTCCCAGCTATAGATTAGCTTTTCTAGCACGTGATCGAGTACACCAGAAGCCAATTCCTTCCACCAGTTGCAGCATCACTAAGAAGTATATCAAGTCTTTAAAGTTAACGCTAACGAATATTGTTAAGAGATCTAACCATTAGATTAATTCAACAGCTAATTGCAGTTGCTTTATTATCTCACAACCCACGCAACCCAGCTCTGTAGGGTAACAGAGAACTAGAGTGAGGCCAAAAGTACGGGCTCACAGCACGACTTCCTTCGTTTCACACACCTAGGTATGCGTAATCACTATCACGCTGCTAGGCCAGATGATAATAATTCATACTAATGAAAGGAATTGGACTTGAATTGGGACGAGTCGACGGAGACTGGATAGAACTTCAAAAAATGACACTTAAAAGTCTTTTTTATCTATTGCTAGTACTAGGTAAGCTTGAGGTCATCTCTGACTTTCCTTGGCTAGGCCATATTGCCAAACCTCAACTCTGCTTACGCTGATCGAGAAGCTAGGACGATTGACATACGATGTGGAATAATGTTCGAGACGAATTTCGGTACCATAGAGATGCCACTTGTTCGGAACTACCATGCTCACGACACACAACATTGCAAGGTTTATTAAAAATTTATTAAAATGATATGGGAGCCGGCCCTATATCTCGGGTAGGAAACTCAGAAAAACATCCTAAACTTGCTTCCATGTTCATGCGCCCGGTTTCACGATCGATTTGCTCTGCATTTTCAAGTGCCCTAGTTGTTTGGCTTAGACGCTACGCCTACGTCTGGTTTGTCAATGCTCCCCTGCCCTCGAGGGACCAAGCTCGGGTCTGCCAAAGAGCGTCCGGATGCCAAGGAGGCAGCGATGGGTGAGCGAGGCTTTTGTGCTTCCTGGGTGGCCTTGAAGGCGAAGGCTGGATCACATTGTTAGCATAGAGACTTGAGGTTTACGGGAGTTGATATGAGAAGACTTACCAGCTATTGCGGCAGTGAACAAGACAACGGGAAGGGCCTTTGAGACGCGAGCCATGCGAGAGACAGCAGGCGCTGGCTGAGGTGGGAAATCGAAGGGAGGAAGAGCTCCGCCGAACGAGTTGGTAGTCATGATGAAGGTTAAATGTTGTGAAGTTTGTGGTGTAGGTAGTCGTAGTGATGCTGTTACGAGTGGAGGAGACTCAATTGAGTCGATATTTGGTAGTGTAGATAAGTGAATCGATAATGGTCTGAGTGAGAGTCTGAAAAGGATGAATAGGTCTTTCTCTTATATCAGTTGGCACGCATCCCTATGCTGTGCCTTTTCAATCTCTTGCTTGTTTTGGCCGGTCCGCTCCGTAGTGGTGAAGTCGCTTCAAGTCAGACCACAAGCCACGGGCTTCAGTCATGGAAGGGGGTCAGATCTGGTCGTCGCGAGATTCGTACGATGAGCGTCAGAGTCTGGTGACAGAATGCCAGTCTGGGAGAGAAATGGCGTGGGCAATGTGGGTTCATGGGCTGGTTTCTCAACAGCCTTGAGTCGCCTCCATGTAGGGAATCTGCTGATTCATTCATGCTACCCTGCTCCTGGCTTGCAACTACCGCATCTCGGATCGTTTCAAATTGTCCGAGAATCTTAGATCTTGTCTAGGCGAGCCTGCATCGGTTCAATGGGATTTCTCTTATCTCAACCTCATAATGACATATCATGGGAGTTGTGATGTATATTAATGCTTGAAGCATGGTAAAAGACTAATAAGCTGGGACCCAGGTGACATTGGCAGGGAGTCTCTTCCTTGAAACTACGAAACTGGACGCCGCGAGAATAATTCGGAGCAGCGACTCTAAACAAGGCCATCGGGCGACTCCGCTCCGGTCTTTCGCGAACTAGTCATCTTTGGTCAGCAACAAAGGAACCTACCTAACCCCAAACGCTGGAGACCCCTGCAATGATTAAATAAAGACCGTCCTCCAGGCCAGGGGGTTCGTCATCATGGCCAATCCAGGTGGTACGATTGCCAATCTACCATACATATCCGTACCAATGGCATGCTACACATAGCCAGCGCACGCTGTTTGATGTGCATACGCACAGGACAGACGGACTCGGATTATTTGATGAGACCGGAGTGTGTGATGCGTTAGAGGTGCCGTCTGAGGGGGCTGATGTAACACTCCGATTCGTTTGAACCAGGATGTTCACCGAAGCTAGACAAATTGGAGTCTGCGACGCGTGCGTGACTTTGTCTGTAGAGTCGCCATCCGAGAACGACTTGAGCTTACTGTAGCATTAACTGGGGTACTGTTGACATGATGACCCCGATGATCGGCAATTCAATCATTCAATTCACTGCCAGTTGTTTAGACCAGCTTCACGCGACTACAGATTCATCACCTGCAGGATCCCCAAGCTACCCTATAAGGATCTCGAGGAGATGGAAAAACCATGAGGGCTAGGCTGGCGTTGAAACCGTCATGACGGCGGAGAAAGCTACTAGACGCGAGATCGCACCGGGCTAAAAAAATCCGAGTTCTACTACGTAGTATACCTACCTAACAAAGAAAGACATCACATCAACTCCGCTCTGGCACTTTGAACTGGGCCTGCTAGTGTCACGTGCAAGACGTCAACCTCAGGCAGCTAATAGTCGGCCAGTCGGAGAAATCCCGGCTGAGATGAGGGAGGATGTTCCCTTTCAGGGGCTCGCAATAATTTAATCTAAAAGAATCGGAAACACGAGCATTCACGGCTGAAGGTCACCCATAAGAGTAACCCGGATTTTCAACATAAGAACAGTTTTGCCTTCAATACTGACGGACCGTGGTGACATTGCCTCGCTTCAGTCAGCCGCTCCGGTCATCAACCCCTCCAAACAGGTCCTCCTTTAACCCCGGTCGACCAGCCAGGATGTCCGAGTTCAACGATTACCCGAAGCGACCGGTTCTCATAGACATTGAGAGCGGCTTTAGCTTATCAGGTGGGTGCTTCAAGGTCACCAAGGGAAATGTGGTGCGAGCCAATGGGTCCCGCCTACGTGCCCTCTTCAACCCCACAAGCCTCCGCCTGAGAGAAGACCAGGAGAAGGCGGAAAAGGCAGCAGAGGTTCTGTCAAATAAAGTGTTTGTAGCAGGACAGTTAAAGCATTATGGGATCAAGTTTCCGCGGACAGCTAAACTGGGTGTCATTCGTGATATTTTAAGACGAGCGGTAGACCAAGGCAAGGTAATGGCTCAACATACATCCCAAGCATCCTGAGTTGTGTCTCATAATCCATCTTCTAGTGCGATCAGGTTCCGCCGTTTGTGAGGCGCGTTGAAGAGGCATTGAGACGTGACATTGAGTCTCTAGATGAGGAATGGAGGACCAAGATCCAGGTTTGGCAAGAAAACAGGTTTGCGACGGCTGGCGAAAGAGCCCAGAGCGACATCAACAGCTTCCTCGACCTGTATTTTTTCACAAACGGGATACCGGACCCCAGAAAAACAACCAGCCCTCTGGCTTTGTATGGGTACAGAGACATCCATACAATTTACGTAGAGGTTGAGCGGGTTCCTGGTCTTGTACTCATCAGTGGTGGTTCAGGGAAGAACCAGGTTCTATGCGTTGGCTGGGACCGCTTCGCTGTGGGAAAGCTGGCAAGGAATTTCGGCGAGACGAACCAGAAAGACGAGGAACACCAGCGAGACAACGGCTGCGAGAACGACACAGATTTTCAACCCTACGCCACCGCACCGGGCCAGAACTTCGCCAACGCCCCCCAACCCCTGAACTTGGAGTGGCTGTTCGGCTCCTATGTCATCCAATTCGAGGGCATATCCGAGGACTGGCATAGGAAAGATTTTTTTACTCTCGACATTGGTGAGCTCAACGACGATGTGCTGATGGCGGCGTACGACTTTGGGGACGTGTGGGGAACAATGATCCTGAGTCAGTCTGAGGAGAAATTGGATCTCTGGGCTATGTTGAACGATAACCCCCGAAAGAGTCTAGCAAAAGCCCGCCAACGTCTACCAACACGTTATGAGACAACACCATCATCTCCTCGGCGACTTTTTTACCAGATCCGCGGCCGCCAGAGGGGAGAAGATGTCATCTTCTTTGATCCCGAGAGTGGGCACATTGACATCCTCGATCACGAATGCACCAAATTATCAGGCGTGGCCGAAACACTGGCTGATATGGGGTCAAACCTACAATTCTGGGGGCACAAGGTGGCAGACGAGCCAAACAAGCATATTCAGGCTTGGGGAGAGTTTTCTGAGAAGGCGTATGAGTTTGAGAGGAGGGACAGATGGCGACGGCGCTGAGAGGATGTGCTAGTTGTGTTGGGCGCTTTTAAAACGCCTATAGTGTGTCATGGTTGTAATTATTAACCCATCTTCTTGTCATCATGGCCAAATCTCCGATTGAGCACTATAGATATTCTAGCGTGTACAAAGAAGGAGGTGATAGTAGTGCTTCAGTGAGGTTCCTGTAGCTGACCCGAACGAGAACAGTTTACCACCGCCCAAGGGCGGGTTCGGGATGGTTCAAAAGTCGCCGATGCGTTCCCAGTTGTGTCCTTATGTGGTATTTTCACCACCAACAACCGACACTTCCTATTGCATTGACCTCCCCGCCACTAGGGTGCTCGCCTGCCTCTTTGTCCGTGTGCTCTATGCAGCCTCCTGGATTTGCCAACCCTGAGTCCAGGGCTGCGGATACTTCTTCTTCTCTCCCCACTTCGCCGGTTGACTTTTTACCATCTAGCAGCTCCGAGTGAGAGAGGCCTTTATGTCAGATTCAGTTTCTTCTGATTCTAGTTTAACTAACTCTACGACTAAAACATCTCGTGCTGCGAGGACTGTTCCTGGTCATGTAAGCACCATCTAACGTCCGTTAACCCTTCTTCCACGAGCTTTAGTAAAGAAACCTTGCGAGCTCATAGACAGGCTTGCGGAAAATGAGTCGAGTTGGGCAGAAAGCATCCGTATTATAAATGGAAATGCGTGTTATCCCTATCCAAAGGTCAGCCCAGGTTATTATAAAGGCCCAGTCTCTCATTCTAGCAATGGTGATTCCACCAAGTCTGATCGCTAATTCCCGGTACGGTAAAGCAACTAGGTCTATCTCGTTACAGTTTGTCGATCATTATGACTAATGCCGGTTATTCCGCTGATGGTCGATGCGACGTGGGGCTTTAGCACAAATGAGTCATACCGAACTCCAAACTGGCTGAACCAGGAGAACAGACTTGAGTCCAACCTATCTCGGAGATGAAAGGCTGCTACAACTCCTTTCTATCAATCGTCTCTTGGTAGTTATCGCCGGCGAAAAATAGAACCATCGACTCGAAATACCCACGGTCTCGAATTATGGAAGCACAAAATGATGTCAAGGATCGCCTTCGCGCATCTTACAATGCCATAGCCTCGCAATACAATACCTGGACCGAACGCCATCATCAGCTGCGTAAAAAGTACCTCGACGAACTTCTCACCCATTGCCCAGAGCTTGGCTCTATCAGTGACGGAAAAATGCACCAAGTCCTGGAACTGGGATGTGGTTCTGGGGATCCCTTCCTTTCCACCTTACTCTCACGGGCCGCTACTGTACATGCACATGCCAATGACTTATCGGATGTGCAACTTGACCTTGCACGCAAGAACCTTGCCGCGCATAAAGAGCGTGTCGCCTTCTATCCTGGCGACATGATGAAGCTCGATTTTGCACCCGAGTCCCTCACCGCAGTTGTCGCCCTGTACAGCATCATCCACCTCCAACAAGAGGAGCAGAAGGAGATTTTTCGGCGCATTGGAAACTGGCTCGCACCTGGCGGTGTTTTTATATCTACATTCGACACGCAGGAGGAGTCAGGCCTCGTGATTGAGAAATGGCTCGATGACAAGGGGTGGATGTTCTGGAGTGGCCTTGGAAAAGACCAGACGGTTGCGGCTTTGACAACGAGCGGTTTGAAGGTTGAGAAAGCTACGTTGGAGGGAGATGAAGAGGAGAAATTCCTCTGGATTATTGCTAAAAAGGCGTGAAATAAGTTAACGAATGACTACATATATTTCGTTCAACCACACATCACTTCTGGCCATTGTATTGTCATTCATCTCTCCGTGACCACAAAACAAGATCAGTTTTCAGCTTTCGAGATTGCTTGGTGTTTGCGACAGGGAGTGCATGAGAGTCAGTGGGCTTTGGCAATATGGAGGCTGCCAAACCAGCAACGGGGGTGAGAATCAGTGATACTACGGCAAAGCCACCGGGTCTTCCAGGCAATCATCTGCGGACACACAGACACTTATGATTCCACGATTCTATGGGTTCCAGATTTACGCCTGGCAGTTTGCGGGGATGTTGTCTACGGGCAAGTTCATCAGATGCTCATGGAGGCAAATACAAAAGCAAAGCGACTTGAATGGATCCGGGCGATCGAAAAGGTGGAGGCCTTGGATCCAGCCTATGTGGTTCCCGGACATAGACAGGCTGAAGAGATTGACGGTATCTGGCATCTCGCAGAAACCAAGCGATATATAGAAGATTTTGGGCGAGTCCTCGAGAAGGATCCTCAAGACATGGCTGCGATCGTCTCTCAAATGGTTGCACTTCACCCAGAGAGATTCAATCCCGGGGTGGTGAAGCTGAGCGCGATGGGAGCATTCATGGTCTCGAAGGAAGCTCGCATCTGAAGTCTCTGAAAAGCCAGGGATACCCTTGGGGGCCAGGGTCAACTGCCGGATTGGACGCTGTGCATAGCTTCAAGGGTGGTCATGTGAGACAATCAAGCCATGTTACTACCTCCAATAACACAATCGGAGTGATTGAGCAAGAGAGAAGGGCGTTCATAGGTAGGCGTGTGAGGTGAAGAAGGAGGGCGCGATTTATGTTGATTAGTTAGTGTGACGAAGCTATTAGAACTATTAGTTCCTATATCGCAAGTATAGGGGCCCCCTACTTTTAGGTCTTTAGCCTAATAGTTTATTAATTATAGTTATAAGCCCGGGAGGCCTATTATATTTATAACTTCTACTTTTATTAATTACTTAAAGTTATTTATTTAATTCTTAATATATATATTAGAATTATACCTTAATAATATAAATCCCCTTAGTTATAAATCTAATAATAAAGAGTAATATAAGAGTCTAATTAATCTAAGGAGCCTAAGCTAATAATATCTACTAGATTTACTTTAATATTATATTTTATATAACTTTCTAGCTATAATTCCTATAAAATAAGGGGTATATAATAAAGCTATTAGAATTATTAGTTCTTATATTATAAGTACGGGGGCCCCTTACTTTTAGGTCTTTGGCCTAATGGTCTATTAGTTATAGTTAGAAAATAGCCCGATCCGGATAAAATGCCCCACATTTGACAGATTCACACCGGATCCGAATGATTTACCCTACAGTGATGCGAACTATGGAAGGAAATGAAGAAATCCGTTTCATTTTTCTAATACTCTCCCATAATTGTGCCCTTTTTGACCTCGCCGTTGATCCAAAAGTTGAGTTCATCTTCCTGCCTGCCAGGCAAATTCACCTCGGCCAGAACACCCCCCAAAAACGTTCCATTCAAAATTGAGGTCTTCCCAATGATACCTCGCTGGCGAGTAGGAAAATCTCACACTTGGCCAAAGTGCCTTCCGAACCACGCCACTGCTTGATTGAAAGCTTGGTCTTTGGCAAACCGTTGCTTGCTGTCGCTCATGTCCCCCCTAACAGCGAAGCCGTGATGTACTCCAGAAAACAGGTTGATTTGCCAGTCGTTTTTGGACTTGGAAAGAATAGCTTCACTCTCATGGCGTTTCTGCACAGTGAAAATCTCGTCATGCTCAGCAGCTGCAATTGATAGTGGACCATCCACGGCAGACAGTTCCTGTTCCTCCACAAAAGAAGGATGAGCGATAAAACCACAGTCGATGCCATTCTTGTAATGGCGAATGACATACTGTATTGCAGTGTTAGTGCACTACACATAACGTCGACCCAGCGATTCAACCGACCTTTGCCCCTAGGCAGTATCCCACTGCGCCAATTTGAGTAATCCCCTCGAGGCCCTTGGCATAATTGATTGCTGAAACCATTATGGGATCGATGGCTTCCTGAGTGTGAGGGTTATTTCCCTGGGATCCTTTATTCAGCCACGCCATTATGTCAAAGCCATCGGGCATGTTCAAGGGCGCCGGATCGCCATTGAATATGTCAACGATGAGGCAGGTATAGCCCTGCTCAGCGAATGCGTCCGCCATAAGCTTGCTATTCTGCCAGATTCCGACAATGTCTGGGATGTACAAGATGGCTGTGCGAGCCTGGGTGGAAGGTTTGGCCAGATAAGCGTCGCTCTTACCATCGATCTTCACCATGACCCCCCTGAGAGTACCCCTGAATACGTGAGCATTGTGTTTAAAAGATTGAAAGTACTAAAACAAGCAAGGCCTTACTGGTGAAGGGTGCCAGTGGCACAGCATGCTGCGGGCGGATGGGAGGACATGATTCGTGTGGGACAAGCTTGAATAGTTGGAAAACTCAAGTGAAAGTGATCTTGGATAATATTCACAATAATACATAGAGTTCCTGTGATATAACCAGTAGCTTTTGGCCGAGAATCATCTGTGCCATCGATACCAACAAACCGGTGGACGGTCCTTGCGCTTCCGAAAGTTGCGGCAGGGATCCGTTCCGAGCGACGGAAGGTGGGGCTGGATCCACTTTCCGGAGGCCGGCCGGCGATTCATCTCAGTTTGGCATGATCGTCAACAAAGAAGACAAGACAAATACATGATATATTTATCTTTCTGTAGCTTTCATGACTGAAACTGTTCCCACCCACTCGTTTCAATCCATTTAACCGCCAACCTTTGTCCATCATGTCATCCGATGTTCTCAACGATGTGCGGCCCATGTTTGAGCTTCGCGGCCGCAACTATGTAGTCACAGGAGGAGCCCAGGGCATTGGATTTGCGTGCACCCGTGCCATCTGCGAGATGGGAGGCAATGTTGCCGTGTTGGATATTCAGAAGAACCCCGTGGACGAGTTTTACACACTAGGCGACAAGTTCTCTGCAAAGGCCATCTACATCCAAACGGACGTTACTTCCGAGGAGAGCATCAAAGCAGCCTTTGCCAAGGTGCTACAAGAGTTTGACACCATTGATGGCTGTGTGCCTGCTGCTGGAATTGCCATTGACAAGCCCTTCTTGGACCAGACGTGGGACGAGTTCACCCGCATTCAAGACATCAACGTTCGTATTCGTCTTTCGACAACTGAAAGGGTACTGACAGGACGCCAGGTTCGAGGAACATTCTTCGTTGCCCAAATGACAGCTCGCCAGATGATAAAGCAAGGTACAGGCGGTAGCATGGTCTTGCTGGCCTCTCAATCCGCCCACATCGGCCTTCCGGGTTATCGAATGGCCGCATACAACGCTTCCAAGGGCGGTGTTCTTATGCTTTCTAAAGCATTGGCAGTTGAGTTGGCGCCCAAAAATATTCGCGTCAACACCATCTCGCCTGGCTTTGTCGACTCGGAAATGACGAGAAAGGTTCGTGAGATGAAGAGCAAGCGGGAGGGTGAACAGATGTGGCTCGCGCCGCCTAATCAACGACTGAGTACTCAGAATGATCTCACAGGGGCGGTGGTCTACTTGCTGAGCGACGCTGCTCGACACACCACGGCGGCTGACATTCCCATCACTGGCGGTCTTCATGCGGGAACGATAGATGGGTTGATTAGCTACGACAATTAGTAGGGATTGTGCTTCAAGCAAATCAAATTTTATAAGAACATGTTGCTCATCTAATGGAGTTGAAAAATACCTCGTCCAAATCCTAATAGACTCAAGGCTATCTTTGCTGTTTATGAGTTCCTCCCAATGGCACATCGCTTTTGTGACAAAAAAGAAGTCTAGCTCAATTATGGGGACTTTGGGCTTCGAGATTTAATGCCGGCATGCGTCAACAACTGTGTTCTTTGTTACTATGGCCAATAGCTTCTTTTGGAAGCTTCATCAAGGTTATAATAATAATAAAGAAGGCAGGAGTAAACTCACCCTCTGTTTCTTATCAGTTAGACCAGAACTAATATCCTGGTTATAATATCAGAAGCAGATCATTTAGCAGTTACTATTAAGGGCAAAGATAAGGGGTTATATTAATATATAAAGGATATATTAATTATAATAAAAGGTCTTATAATTAGTATACCTTATAGGGTATATATATTACTTAAAGGGTCTATTTAACCGAATTTTATATATTAATTCTAATCTAATAAAATAGGGGTTAAAAATACTTATACCTCTTATATTAATATTACTAAAATCCTTTATCTTTCTTATTATATTTAATATATAATAACTTAACCCTTAATATACCTGTCACGGCCTGAACTGTCCCCCATCACGTGCCCAGAAAACTTCTCCACAAA